>JAEUYN010002183.1:0-83819 GCA_018257835.1 Euura lappo
AAAATCAATTCAAGTCTCCCCTAATTATTTTATACTAATGTCCGTCTCGATATTTCTTCTTATTCTTTTTTGTTTTTTTTCTTTACTTTTGTTAAATTATTTTATTTCAATGCATGGCGCTACGCCGTTGAATGTACGAGGGCGCCGTGACGCGTCGAGTGCGCCACTCCGCGCCCTCAAAGCAGCCGCCGTCACGACGCCCCTCCCCCCACCCGCCCCGTGCCTCGTCACCAACCTCCGGGCACCGTGGGTCCCGTGCGAAATCGACAAAGACGTGGAATTTAATGCATCCGACGCAAAACTGTATAGGAGACCCAATCCATTTTGGTTTGGAAGATTGCCTGTAGACAAAAAAAAAAAAAAAAATACTACTGATATTTGAAGAATTATGGATCTTTGAATCGTCTAATTGAGTCCTTCGATTATATTCCTACCCACCAACCGGTCCGAGTCCACTTGGGGTGAATTGTTAGGAACCCCCTGTGACTGGGGGGGAAGCTTTCGTTTTCTAGCTAGAAGACCCCCCCCCAGCCCCCCCTCTTAGACTATTGATTTACGTCCTGGTGACAGATTTTGTCGGCCACGCACGACAACACCCCCTTTTGTTATTCTGATATGTATGTATGTACGTATTGTACGTACATATTGGACCGTTGTTGGCTGCAGTGATTGTCAACCGTGGTGAGAATCTAAATCTGTAAACTTAATCGTTTTTCTTTTTTTTTCATCGAGAAGATGATGATGACGAAGACGAAATGATCAGTGGAAATGTGAAAAAGAAAACAAAAATGACGATAATTAGTCAAAGTTTAGAAGAAAAAAAAAATGATGCAAATCGGTAAGATTGTGTAAAAAAAGAAACTACTAAAATTACTCAAAATTTCATTTTTTTTTTTTGTGTCTGCTGACGAAAAATGACAAAAAAAATCAGTAATAAATTTCATTATTTCGTATTTTCGGATGAAAAATGACAAAAATTAGTTAAAAGTTGCACCAAAAATGACAAAAATCATTAAAGATGTGAAAACGATCATAAGAATTAGCAGATATTCGTTTTTTCAAATCATTAAAATCATTAAAAATGTAATTTTCTGTGTCTTCTGACGAGTGACGAGTAAAAATAAGAACGAAAAGATCATGAAAATCGTTAAACATGTCGAAACGATCATAAAAATCGGCAGATATTACTGTTTTCAAATTACTAAAGTCAGTAAAAATGACATTATTTGTATCTTCCAGCGAAAAAATGACGAAATTGAGTTGAAATGTCACCAAAAAAATGACGAAAATCATTCAACATGTCAAAACAATCATAAAAATCAACGGCTATTATTTTTATCAAATTACTAAAATCAGTAAAAATTACATTTTCTTGTGTCTTCTGGCGACAAAAATGACGAAATTGAGTTGAAATGTCACAAAAAAAAAAAAAATGACGAAAATCAGTAGAAAAAAAAATATTTTCAAAAATACTGAAAATTGGCAAACAATTTAATTCATTGTTCATTGTCTTCTAGCTGTTTTGTTTGTTTTTTTTTTTTTGGATCTTAGAAAAGAAGAAATATAGGGAGCGTTATGGATGATACAGAGTGTAGACAGCATAACAACGAGATAAGAGAACGTGTCTCGGGTAAAACGGGCCAGTGGTATAAGACGTATTGTTCTTCACGCTCGAACGCCTAACCCTTAAATATAACCTTCGATAAGAAAAATGCTTTAGTTACGATAATCGTTATACGAATGTTAATTAAAGCCTAGTTTAACACATCTTTATCGTCTCGATGTCAAACAGTGTATAAAACTAGATATTCCCTGAGGCATAATTTTCTCTGATTATATTACGGTAATTCAAATATTTTTTGTTTCATTTTTCAAGACATTCTAAATCACAACTTATTTTTCTCGCACCCGGTCGCAAAATGCCACTTTTCAGACCGAGTGAGCGGGTGCAAAACGGAACTTTGCGCCCGCTTTAGGCGGGCGCAAAGCACATTTCCGCCCGAGGGCCGAAAAGAATCTGTTTTGCGCCGGCTGAAGAGGTATGAAAAGTGGCATTTTGCGACCGGGTGTTGAGAAAAAAATCGTGTGCAACACGGGCGCAAGGCTATTTTGGCGGGTGTGATTGCAGTACACTCGCCTTCGGCTCGTGCTGCAAATATCACACTCGAAAAATAGTGTTTTGCGCCCTTGATACACAATGTACTATTCCCGTTTCTCTATTTCTCATCCGGAAGTTGAATTTGTCTGTTCAAAGTGTAACACTGTCTACCTACTCAGCGCTTTCTGCCTATATGGGATATGGATATAGTGGATACGTATCGTCGAACGCGCAGGTGATAACGACGATAAGAAATACCGTTTCGTTTCACTACTATGTGGACTTTTCTAGTACAGTTTTTACTGATAACGATTAAATCACTTCCACGCATTGGGATTACAAACCATAAATTCAACACCTCGACTCGCGTTCATCATCCAAAATTGTTTTCTCGATATAAAATTACGTTATCTCTGAAAATAGACTTTTTGGTACACATATTCCGGCTACATTCAAGCCCCTCTCGGTATATCTTATATCTTCCATAGCCTTAATTAACGATCATAGTTCTCAGGTTTTTTTTTTCTCATAATCTGAGGTCAGATTTGCGAAATTCAAAATAGGAAGTTCAAAGACTGCAGGCTCGCAGTAAGCCCAAAATCCGTTAGTTTTTTCTTCTAAGCAGTAGGGGGGGAAGTAGCGGCCTCTTTCGATAGCGACTACATATTTCCTAATCGGTTAGATTCAGATCTCCTAAACTCTCACGGATATTTTTCTCTTTCATACGCATGATCAGGGCCGCAAGTAGCACAACTGTATGAGTTTTAGTCGTGTGGAAGTTGATTGGTACAATTTGAAGAGGTAATTGAATATGTGACCGGGTGTCGGGAATCATGTCACACGTCAAATAAATGCTACGGATAACTGTCACCACCGTGCGTTAAGAGACGCGCGGTTTACCACTCATTCGACAAACGCTGATGTGGGAAGGGGGAAGGGGGACTCAATTACGTCTTCATACGCACAGCACCCCAAATTTTCTCAACTTATAACTGACAGGTTTGGTAAGTGACAAAAATGACCAACCACTGACCATTGGACGATCATCGACGCGGGACCAATCCCTCGTTACGTCACGTCAGCCAATGGGAGGCGGACTTTATCATTGAGGGAAAACATAGACGTTGAAAATTAAAAAAAAAATGTTAAAACCAACGAAAGTCATTTTTTAGAGTTTTGAAGGGTTTTCTGCTGCTGATAATTTCCAATAACCACGTCGATGGGTGGATCTCGAGTTTTTCTTTCACTGTTTTTTCAATCCTCATAACCGGGTTCGAGTTCGACTCCAAGGGTGTGGTTTACGAGCGTTTAACGAGTCGTTTATTGCCGTAATAACAGCGAGCCAAAGTCTAGCGAGCGTCGCGACGCCCCGGAGGCACGACATGACGGTCCGTAGGAAATAAACCCACGTGGTGTTCTTTGGCGACAGTTTTAGAGCCTTGGGTGTAGAATAGAAAAAAAGAGAGTCTGGGAAATTATTCTATTCGATACGATTTCGATACGAGGGAGAAAATTCTTTTTCAAACTCTCGAGTGTGCGAGGAGACGATGATTATGCATGAACCTTGGTGGGTGGCCGAAGTGGAGGTTCTCCTGAGCAAACATAGAGACTCGAGTCTCGGTCTTCGGATACTCGGATGAGTAGAAGGCGTCTCGTTTTAAACTCTTTACTTTTTTCAATTTTTTTAATATTTTTTTCTACTACTTCTTCTTCTTCTTCTTCTTCGAGACTCGCTCCGATGCTATGGACCGCTTCGTCTTCGAATATGACGAGGAGGAAAAAAATAGAGAAGATTTTTCTACCGGGAAAAACACCGAGGGGCTAAAGAGGGTCTTGTAATTTCCTGTCTGTTGGTAGAAGTTTAAATGGAAACGCTGAAGGAGGAAATGAAAAGTCGAGGGATGCCGATTTCGGAGAGAGAGGAAAAAATAACGGGACGAACGGGTGAAAAGAAGATAGAAATGAGAAAATTAAATAGAAAATAAATTATACGAGATTAAATGAACGGGTTAAACGCGATTCGTTGGCGTAGTAGTTTTCTTTCTTTTCTTTCAACCAAATTTTTTTTTATTCACCCTTTTCGTTTCGTTTTAATCAGAATTTTTTCTTCGTTTCTTTTTTACTTTATAACTCAACTTAAATCGCGGAAAATATCTTATGAGGCTGTTTGAAGACAAATTTTTTTTTTCTGGAGATTTGTGAAAAATATAGGAAACGATTCTCACCTTTTTTTTGGAGAGAGCTTAAAAAAATGTGGTTCTTTTTTTCTGTTTGGTAAGAATGTATAAACCACAGTCGTAGAGTGAGTGAAACGAAACGATGTGATGCGCTAACTGTTTACAAATCCTGAAGAGAAACGAAAGGTTGTAGAGTTTTGTAGCAAAGACCTAACCAAATATTTACAAACTTTGAAGAACCCTGGTTACAAATTGTCTGCATTACGTTTCCTGGGACACACATATTTTTTTATTTTTTTTTCTTATATTATGTATATCGGATTCAATAACAGTTTCAAGGATTCCTCGATAAGACCCCCCATCAGGGAACAGTCAGGATTTTTCTTTTTTTTTTTTTATAGAATTCCTCAGCTTAGTATGAGAAAAATAAATTTTTAACGATTTTTTTTTCAATTTTTGATAACCGAAACATCAATTTTTCATGATTCTTCGAAGGTTTGATAGAAAAAAAGAAGATAGATACTCAATTTTATCGTTGCTTCTCGAAAATTTCATGACCCAATTAATCTGACGTAATTTTTTTCAATCAATGTAATTTTTTTAATCACTTTTCCAAGGTTTGATAACGAAAAAATCAATTTTTTTGTTCCTTTTCGGTAATTTTAAGGCCAAAAAATCGAAACGATGAACAAAATTAACAAAATTACGTCAATAAAACAATAAAATGTGGAAATCTTTTCTCGTTTTTTCTTAGTATGAGTCAATCAAAGTGTTTTTTTGTTCTTTTTTTTTACTCTTCTCTTCGTCTACACGCTGTAAAAGACGGTCTTGAAAACAAGTCGCTTTGCGTGTCTAGTTGCGACACTGAATTCATGTACTGTACATATAGCTACGACAACTTTATACGTCGGGGGTACATAAATTATTGACAAACAACATTTCCATTTTACAGACTAACCGTCGTCCCCCCGACATGTGCGATAAACCTGCCGTCTGATCTTCTCTGCAGCCAAGAAGAATCAGCTCCGGTGAGTCGATCGCTAAAATTCGATACATTCCAGACGTCAAGGAACGGTTGATCGAATATAGACAGTGACGACGATTCTCTAAGATACGTTTTTGGCCGTTTTTCGAAAACAAAGAGTCGGATTCAAAAATCATGCTATCAAAGCTGGTATAATAACGACACAAAAATAGTGTATAAATTTCAAACCGATCGGATAAACGGTTACGGAGATCCTAATCATGGTCGCTTTTCGCAAGCTCTGATTCCATGGCGTCTGGTGACCGCAATTTTCAAGATAAATTGGAATTTTTTCTTTTGAATCGGAGCTAAATTTGTGTGCTTTGGAACCCTGAGTACAGATTCGGATTTCTTTCATTCTTCACATGGTTGTCATATTTTAGAGGCAAAATATGTACTGAAATAAAACGCTTCCGGTGAGTCGATCGCTAAAATTCGATACAGTTTCTCGCAAATATTGACTCATGTGATTCTTTTCATGACTCAGAATTTCGGACTTGAAGACACTGTAAAAAATTATTGAGAATTTATTATGGAAATTTATAGATTCGCAGTTTATGAACGAATTTTTCATATCAAATTCATCTTATTTGGAAATTGAATTTTACTGAAATGAGAAACGATTTCATGACTTCTGTACGTGAATGAAACTTCCAACAGATTATTGGAAAATTTACAACAAACATTTTTTACAGTGGAACCAATTAATTAATTAATCTTTGACCGAGGAGATCAGTTCGACTGAATTCAAGTGTTTCTACAGACCTCAGAGAAGAAGGAAAAAATTCTTTCGTTATATCGTCCGATCAATCAAAGACCTCGCGTGTCTTGTACTTATCGATCACGCAATGTTATTCTACATACATGAAGAAAAATCAATACGTATTTCAGTACGTGCGGATAATGGGATGTGGAATTCGGTTGCTATGCGAATGAATATTTCTGCAGAGAAACTAGTCATTTTACATTTACACGTATATACAGTATAATAATGCAGTTATAATTTATTTACAACACTGTGCAACAACGCGCGAGGCCAAACACACCGTGAAACCATTGTATTTTATAATGGGTAAATATTTGAGGCGTGCAAACCTATAACAAGTACATACCGTGGTAGCGGTACACGGATCCCCTTATTCGTTATCTTTCTTATTCTTTGTTCTTTATTACTAATAATTACATTCGTTAGTTTGTTAATTCATTCATTCGTTTTACGCTTTTTATCATTCTGTATACCTGTTTATTTCGAGCTGAGGGGATTAATTATACAGTAGAAACAGTCTCTGAGTTGGCCGACATCGATTACACTGGCCACTAACAATAAACTCCAGGAATTGGAATCGATTCGATTCTCTGCCCCGAGGCTCAAGATATTCGGGGTAGTTTTCTTTCTTCCTTTCTTTACACAATTCTACACAAAATTTGGAACAAAAGACATCAAAAATGAAGAAATCTGGACAGTTTCGTATTTTTGCATGAATCAAAAAACTTGATGTCATTTTTTTTGTTTGTTGGTCGAAATTTCGCTGTTTTTGATGCTTTTGCAATTCTCGATGATCCATGACTGTAGATATCAAGACGAATCTCTGATAACTGCAGTGTCTACATCGAGTTTTCTCAGATTTCTTCATTTCTGTTTCAATTTCAAAATAATTTTCCAGCAGTAAATTTGCAAAAACGACATATTTCGTTTCAATTTCACTTCAATCCGCAACACCATCAAAAAATATCCCTTCCTTATTTCTGTTTTATGATACACGATTTCCTTGTTGTATCCAAAACCTGCAGAGGCTAGAAGCGACACGATGACGTAGCGGAATATACGATTATACACATTAATTTATATACCCTGACATACATATGTAATACGTTAGGGTATCTATATACCTACAACCACAACCACAACCACATCCACATGCACATGCACATGCGAACCATGGGGTCGCTCGAGGTCTTTGGCAAGCCTAGGGTGCGAATAGTAGGGGGTTGCCTGTCACTCCGTGATGGATGATTTTACCAGGTTGCGATCAATTCGAGACCGGCACGAAGGTATGGGGAAGCCATTGCCGTACTTTTCTTGAAAGTCTTTCGCACAGACCTCGGAGAAAAGTTTCTTCCCCGTCTCAAAAATGAAAAAAAGAAAATGGAGAACGTCATAGAAATCAATTTCGAGCTTTTCTTCTTCGAACCTCGAACATTTTGCTTTCCAGTCTAAGATCCTGAATTACAAATAGCTAAAAGCCTCCCCCAGCTGCAGCCGAATAATTCCATAGTTTGTGCAGTCTTCGCGTATAATAGAAGCGAGCTTTCGAGCTTTCGTTCTATAAAACTCACCAGACTCTCCGCACCCTCTGCACGAGTCGCAGAGCTTTCAGCTTTCAGGCTAGCCCCTAATTTGCATGGAGAATTTGAATTCGGTATCCGGGGGAACAGAGGAGTTCTAGATTCTGACGATTTCCTCATTTTCTCTTCTCATTTGTTGGAAAAACACGTACAGCATGAAATTAATGGTCAATAATTCTTCACGGTCAAATATTTCTCGATAACGTGGCCTGAGGATTAGATATATTCCTCATACAACCAAGTTCAATGTGTCCGTTCAGGTACAAAGCTATTGATTTTCGATTAGCTTAATCTACTTCGTACTTTTGTCAGTTTGGTCGGTTCCTACAGCCCCCCTAACGAGTCACTCCATACAATCGAAACTCAGGCTCGACACTTTTTCGTTTTATTACCGTTTGGGTAAATTAATCATCAATCATCAAGATTCCTCTTATCTTCTTCGAAAATTTATACCATCATCAATTTTCTTGTGTTTTTTTTTTTTTTTGACAAATTTCATGGGGTGTTTCGAAGATACGGTAATTAGCTTCGGATTGAGGTGATAATTAGCGACTGTTCTGTTCATTTGGGATTGAAGAAATGATCGTTTTTGTGATATCGACTTACCAAAGTAGCTGGAATCGTTGTAAAACGGGAAGAAAATAATTCTTTAGACACTGACGAAGGTAATATATCACTGTCGCACTTGGTTTTCTATCGGTGGAGCCTCACTTTGATTAAACCTCGCACAACCGAACTGTTTTGTTAATTATTGCACAAAAATAACGGTAACGAAATATATGGGTTAACCTTGAAAGATAGAGAGCCGGTTGCAACAATACGGGAAAGTGTTTTGGGCAGGCATGCATCGCGACGTCAACGACGCCCGGCGTCGGTTAGGGAAAATACGGAAATCGATAAACTTCTGCACATGCGTCCTAAAAACACCCTCGCTCTCTCTCTCTCTCTCACTTCTCTCCCTGACAAGTATAGGGAGAGATCAGAAGGGTTCCCGCAGACATTGCTACCAAAGTCGTTGTATATTAAGTCTCAAAGTAATGGCAACGTTTCCCTCGATCCTCGAAAATTCACAATATTGTCACAAAAATCATTTCTAGGATTCTTCTATAGAAAAAAAAAAATCTAAAATTCATATAATCCCCATAATTTTATCAATATCAATATAAATGAATTGTTATCTCTGATATTTCCTGTCTTTTTCTTAAATTATGGCAGAAAAGCTTTTCGCAAAATTCATCCAACGTTCTCTCAAATTTTTCAAAGTCTTTCAAATCGCGAAATGTGAAGAAAATGTCAAAATTTATTGACTGAAAATCATTTTTCTGGGTCTCAACTGCGTAATAACTCGATTCTCTACATTCACCCCCGAAATTTGGGGTCAACTTTAATATTTGAAAAAAAAAATCCCCAACTATTTTCTATCCCGGTTGATCGAGGGTTAATTTGAGGGGTTAAATTACTCAACTCGAGTTTTTTCGTCGCTCAAGTACAGCGGGATCAGGCAAGGATAACAAAAAGTAATCCTAAAGGCGTTCTAGAACGAGTGATGTAATTTTATGGCCCCTCCGCAGAATTCATGGGGTGGGATTTTTCCTGCGGTGGCCAAAGAACTGCCGAGGAAGAGGATGGGGTATTTTCTGGCTAGAATTTCCCGTTCGGATCTTCCGGCCCCATGGTGTCATGGCAACACCCATGGACGCCGAGCTGGCTCCACCGGTTGCAGGAGAATTCTCGATATCCATTCCTATTCCGCGCCCTTGGCTCTATCGGCTCGTAAAAACCGTTGAAATTTATTCCCAGGGTAATTTCGGCCTCTTGAATGATGTTGACGACGAATAAAATGGGAATCTGGCAAGTCAGCGCGTAAATGCTATGAGAACGGGGTTAACGACCCTCCCGCGGGTGATTCCGCAACGTTACAGAAGTTGGCGGAAGCTCCTGGCACCGGGAAGATACCGTCATGAAGATTTCCTAGTAGTTTCATATTATTCGTTTGCTACAATAACCGTACGGTTAATGGGTGAAATCCGTGAAGCTGGTTCTGGGTGATAGCTAAAAGGCCTCGATTTATGGACGGTAGACCAATTATTTACGAGTGGGCAAAAATGTCCGGTACAGCATGCTATGAATATAGTGTAAAATTGTAAATATAAGATATCTGCACTTTGTCGAATGGTTTCTAGAGTTTGCGGAAGAAATAACAAACTCGGAAGGTGATTAGTCAATCCTGAAGCGTTTTTTTCTTCGGGCTCGTTGTATTATTGTTACGCTTGCCATAAACCTATCAAGATACCCTCGTGTGGGGCTCGTATACCACTCACTATGATACCGAGCCTCTGCTCTGTGAGCTACTACCCAATGTGTCATTTCGGACACTGTGTATATACCGCTCTATAACTTATAAACTAGAGAAACAGTCTGTCTATCCCCACATCCTCACCTGGTTATCGTCCACTCGTTTAACACAATTTATTTTCAGGCGGTATTCGGTGAAAAGAAACAAAAAAAAAAACTCATTTTGGATAAGGGAATCTCAATTCATCTTGATCACAATCAATTTTGTGTAGATGAATGTTTGTAGATTGACGTCAATTTTCATTGATATCTGTAAATTTTTTACTACAATCTTGTATATGCTTGTCAATCTTCTTTTTTTTTTTTGTGAATAAGAAATGAAGATTGGAAAAAGAAGACGAAAACTTGTTTTTGGATAAGAGAATCACAATTTATCTTAAAAATTGTGACCTCCAGACGACAAGGAACGGTTGAGCGAATATAGACAGTGACAACGATTCTCTAAGATACGTTTTTGACCGTTTTTCGAGAACAAAGAGTCTGATTAAAAAATCATGCTATCAAAGCTTGTATAATAACGATAAAAAAATAGTGTATAAATTTCAAACCGATCAGATAAACGGTTACGGAGATCTTAATCATGGTTACTTCGCAAGCTCTGATTCCATGGCGTATGGTCACCGCAATTTTCAAGATAAATTGATTTTTTTTCTTTTGAATTGCAGCTCAATTCGTGTGCTTTGAAACCCTGAGTACCGATTCGGATTTCTTTCATTCTTCACATGGTTATCATATTTTAGAGGCAAAATATGTACTGAAATAAAACGTTTTTGACTCTTTTTCAAAAACAAAGAGTCATATCCAAAAATCGTGCTGTCCAAGCTTGCGTAATAACGTCATGAAAATAGTGTATAAATTTCAAATCGATCGGATAGACGGTCACAAAGTTCCTAATCATGGTCACTCTTCAATTTTGAAGATAAATTGGACCTCCCAGTCTCAAAACGAAGCTTAATTCGCGTACTTTGGAACCCCGTTTTGCGATTTGCGTTTTCTCAATTTTCCGCAAAGTTATTCCAACTTGAAGCAACAGTGGGTATATATTTGTCGTGCGATCACCTCCGACGGTGGTTAATAGCCGCTTTAACGGTCAGCAATAAAGTTTTGGTCTAAACCCTATAATCTTGACAGTTTTAGATAGTCTTCATCTTGTCCTGTAAATAGAGTTAAGAGGGAGGCTTTTAAAGCGTCCGGCTGAATTTAATTACCCTATAAACGTAAAACCACCCCTAATTGATATTTAGGTGCGATAAAATCTCCAGTTTACCTGCGAAACTTAATCTTCACGTTCTCATTTCGAAAATTATTTAAACGACTTTGGATCGAATAATAATGGAAAAATATTAATTGGTTCGTGAGTCAAGAGTTTGAAAAAGTCAAGAAAAAAGGAAAATTAAGAAAACGTTAATGCATTTCTTGAGGCGAAACGATAATCGACGCCATCTAAAGATCTGATCCGAAGCGGAAGGAGGAAAATGGATCGAGGCAGCAGATTGGAAGAAAAAGTTTTTCCCACCTTCATTCCAGTATCGAGGCGTGTACGTGTGCGACCAACTTCGTAGTGTGAGTATTACTCTGGTAATGGAAGTGGAAAAACTGGCCAATTAAGAATCGATTTTAATTGGCGTTGTACCCGCGTTCCGTGGGCGCCTACCTAACTATCCAACTCTCAGTATTAACTCACCTTTTCATTACTTTTACCACAGGTTATTTTAATAATTATAAAAACCGGCTACATTGCCGTGAAGCGGTTACATTTTTTCACCACTGGAGCGAATTTAACCCCCTGCACGAGCTAATTTTTTTTTTTTTTTTTTTTTTTATAATTAATATACTTGAAGATTTTTTTCATTCATTCTAAAAAACAATGCGAATTAGCCAAACGATTCAACGAGAATAATTTTTCATTCATCTTTGAATTTATAACTTAATCATTTAAATTCACGACAAAAAATATAATTTTTCAGATCATTTTTTGTAGATTGTAGATTTTTCTACATTCTCATCAACTTACATTTATATATTCATACAATCCATTCAGATTTCGAAAAAATCGAGATTACTCGAGTAAAAATGAGTCTATCAAATAAAATTGGAAAACCAAAATTGTATTCTTTTTAAATCGTGCGAGGACCGTTTGAAAGTGAAAAAAAAAAAAATGATACATATTTGTGAGTTTTACAATTTTCAAAAATGTTCAGAAGTATCAAAAAAATCTTCAAGATACTTCAAATCGAAAACCTAAATTCATCTTTTGGATAAAAGCGCGTTTGGGACTTGGGACGGTAGACGGGATTGATTTTGTGATAAAATACCCACTAGACTCTGGATTCGTATTTCCCAGTATGATTTTTTTTTCTTTTTTTTTTTTGTACATTTATATAAAATACTCGTTTTACAGAGTACAATATATATATGTAACGTGTATTGTGGGAATGTAAAAATAAAGAAAAAAAAAATGGGAAATATACCCGGATGAAGCGAATCGTCTGCGTGCCGTACGGGGTTGTTATACACTCCACACGCCAACCCTGCACGCGTCTAGCTATTATTTTCCAACGCGCTCGCGCTTTCGTCGTTTCCTGTATGTACCGCACGTAACAGCCATACACCACATTTCTCTTCCTAGGGTTATTTCTGCGTATGTGTTAGACTGTTAGAGGATGAGCGAGCGCGTATCTGGTACAGGTTGCAGTGGTAGGAGAATTCATTATTATACATCCGCCACTGTGTAATTAGGCAGTTCCAACCCTCCGTCTCAATCACATATCCGCACTGCGTTCACGGGGTATGAAAAAAAAAAAATGTATCAAAATTTGGAAACATTCATTCTGCAAAAATCATTTTTGTAGGGGCTCTAAAACGATCCAAGGATTCCTATTTTTTATCGAAATATACTTGATTCAAATCATTGCCAAAATTATTGGAAGATCATAAATCTGTCCATTTTATCGTCAAATAGTATCAATCAATGTCATTCTTGAATATTCGTTATTCTGCGTTGTTCCTAGACTTTTCGTAGATTTTCATAGATCCTGGTCAATTTTCTTTCCAATTCAATTCAATTTGTAGATTTTTGCAAATGCAGTTGTAGACCTTTATCGTACTAGATTCTCATCAACCCTTCTCGATAAATTTGAATTCCTCATAAGTCATGCTGGCTACCGATGCAACAATACCTCGAAGTACGTCGATCTGTGGAATCCCTGATTCATCAAAAATGGCTACTAATCATTTTTCCATTGTCATTCGTCGATTCCGCTCGATAAAACTACACGTGTACGCAGACACGTACCGCGGGTTCGTTTCGATTGGAAGAAAAAAAAAGGAAAAAAAAATCTCGTCGACTTACGGGTCGGATAAGCACTCGACCGACTACCGGCTCGTACCCACCCCTCAACCCGAGGGTGTGTAGTACCGTTGTAAAAACTGATTAAACAGAGAAACTCTAGAATCTAGAACGGTTTCACGATCCCCCGGCACTGCACCCTTCGATTGACGTTTCGAATTTCTGTCAACGTCTCCACATGGCTCGAATTCAACTGTTTCTTTTCTTTTTTCGCAATTTTGGTCGATGGATAGTATCAATTTTCTATGATAATTGTAGATTTTTCCAGATTTCTCTACATCCTAGTCAATTTTTTATGACGTTTGTAGATTTATCTAGATTTTTCGACATCCTAGTCAATTTTCTATATACAGTATCTGTGTATAAATGAAAACGAACAAAAAAAAAGGGTAAAATCGAGAAAAGCTATTGTTCGAAATGCAGAAACGAACGATCCGTATTTTTTGTATTATACTGTACCACAATACAATCCCAGAATCACTTTTTAGTTTCTTCATTATTGACGAATCATTCATTCGTTTTTTTTTTTTCTTTTTCAAAATCATGATGCATGAAAAGGAATTTTTGTTCCCACTACAGAAAGAAAAAAAAAAAGAAAGGAAGGAAATCGTCAGTCACTTTATCAGAACCCCACAGCTTTCAAATCGCAACGTAGCCTTTAGACGTCGTGAACCTCGGGGGTCGTAAAAAAAAGGGAGAAGGATATACCAAAGGTATTCGTTGGCAATTGGCATGTAAGCAAAATAGTGAATGTACGTTGGTGGATGGAGTCTGAGGTCGAGGTAGAGGTAGAGCAAAAGCATGGTTTGACTCTTTTTTAGTAATTAAAAATTACGCTCTCGCAGGTTGTGCGCGGTGTCAAAGCGAAGCGACTACCCGCGGCTTCGTTAATATATTAATTTTCTTTGCTCACACTCAGAGCAGTGGGGTAACCGTACACTGTACACTTTGCGAACGGGTAGGTAAAAGATTTACACACAGATGTAATTAAAAAAGTAAAAAAAGAAACTACGTGAATTTGATTAAGGAAATTCGTCGCGACATTTTATCCATTCGCTGGTTTATATTCAAACCTCTCCGAAATCCTTTCAATTTTTCTAGTGACTACGTATCAGTCAAGTTTCTTGGATGAGTCGGTCTTCTTCATCCTCCACCCCTTCAGCGTCAAGGATCGATTATAAAAATCACCGGGTTCTCGTATTACGCTTTTGCTTAGTGCTCAAGGATCAAAGAGAAGAAGAAAATAACCCAGAGTTCAGACGCAGAATGCCAAAGAGAAAATTCTTACATCTTTCGGTGTTGGTTTCGCTTGGCTTTTTAGCACAAACCTACGTTATAACGATCAAAGTTACGTCGGCGATCCTTTGACGAAAAAAATTATTTTTCACTCGTTTTTAGAAGAAAAAAAAATCAATTTTAATTACAACTCGTGGTGCGTTTTTTTTTGTTTCTATATCTGACACTGCACTGCAAAAGTAGCAGGTTTCGCTAATTAATCGGATACGTGAAAAGATTGTCCGGATATTGAGTCAGGGATTTCTGTGAAAGGATACAAAGAACGATTCTATTATTGCCTCGGCTATTCGACCGCCATATGGGGGGTTTTTCATTTTCTGGATTGGTGAAAATGTGACTAGAGATCAGTCAATGGCGGTTGGATAAAATCCGAGTCCCAGTCCCAGCGGAGGAATAGGATACAGGCATATATCCCCTCGCGTAATCTTACTATTCTCCCGGTAAGTCGGGCTAGGAAGGAACCGTGAGCGTAAGGAAGCCCTGGAATATCTCGGTGTATCCGGTATAGCCAGAAGGTGACTTGAATCGCGAAGGACACAAAAGGGATACTCATTACGAGAGTAATTCTTCATCCCCTATCCTCCAGGCCTCATCCTCATCCACTCTCGGAAGACAGGCAGCACGAAACACCAGCACAACGCTACGGCTACGTGGGTACGACGAGCATCGAGCACGAAAACCCGCGATACGCGGACGTGGCTACCGGAAATGGTCAAATTTGATCGAGCTTCAGGTTTTTGCCAATTTTTATACAGTATTTCCCGATTTTGGTAAATGATTGGAGATTTTTATACTCGATGCTCGTCAATTCGAGGGGGTTTTCGTAGTTTTTTACATATTCTTGTAGAATGTGGGCTAGATTTTTAGACAAAAGACAAAAACTTTATTTTTGATAACAGAATTACAATTTATCTTGAAAATTGTGACCTCCAGACGTCAAGGAACGGTTGAGCGAATATAGACAGTGACGACGATTCTCTAAGATACGTTTTTGACCGTTTTTCGAAAACAAAGAGTCGGATTCAAAAATCATGCTATCAAAGCTTGTATAATAACGATACAAAAATAGTGTATAAATTTCAAATCGATCGGATACACGGTTACGGAGATCCTAATCATGGTCACTTTTCGCAAGATCTGATTCCATGGCGTCTGGTCACCGCAATTTTCAAGATAAATTGGAATTTTTTCTTTTGAATCGGAGCTAAATTTGTGTGCTTTGGAACCCTGAGTATCGATTTGGATTTCTTTCATTCTTCACATGGTTATCATATTTTAGAGGCGAAATATGTACTAAAATATAACGTTTTTTACTCTTTTTCAAAAACAAAGGGTCGGATCCAAAAATCGTGCTATCAAAGCTTGTATAATAACGATACAAAAATAGTGTATAAATTTCAAATCGATCGGATACACGGTTACGGAGATCCTAATCATGGTCACTTTTCGCAAGATCTGATTCCATGGCGTCTGGTCACCGCAATTTTCAAGATAAATTGGAATTTTTTCTTTTGAATCGGAGCTAAATTTGTGTGCTTTGGAACCCTGAGTATCGATTTGGATTTCTTTCATTCTTCACATGGTTATCATATTTTAGAGGCGAAATATGTACTAAAATAGAACGTTTTTTACTCTTTTTCAAAAACAAAGGGTCGGATCCAAAAATCGTGCTATCAAAGCTTGTATAATAACGATACAAAAATAGTGTATAAATTTCAAATCGATCGGATACACGGTTACGGAGATCCTAATCATGGTCACTTTTCGCAAGATCTGATTCCATGGCGTCTGGTCACCGCAATTTTCAAGATAAATTGGAATTTTTTCTTTTGAATCGGAGCTAAATTTGTGTGCTTTGGAACCCTGAGTACCGATTCGGATTTCTTTCATTCTTCACATGGTTATCATAGTTTAGAGGCAAAACATGTACTCAAATACAACGATTTGTTCCTTTTTAGAAACGTTTTTGACTATTTTTCAAAAACGAACGTTCAGATCTTCCGAACAAATCGTGTGATTGACACTAGTCGAATAGGAGAAGCCGCCGAACCACGCCCGAATAATTAGTACGAGGGTGTAGTCAATTAGAGCGAAATGAGTGACACGCGTTACCCTGTGATTGGTCGGCAATTTCCCATCCCGTGTGTTGATTGTTATTAGAGGTTTATACCTCGTCTCTTGATCCCGGTACGAACTACGAGTCTAGTTCCATGACACAGGCGGGAATCGGATAATGGGATTTTCGGTGGGCTGTTTCATTAGGTGACCGGCAGGCTCGCCCCCCATTAACAAACCTATTCCCACTCTATTTTATACTGGAAAACCCGTCACGACCACTGATTTTCTCCACAGGCAACACTACGGACTCTGTACGTAGTGGGTGGGGTCCATTCAGCATAAACAATGCCTCTGATTGTCCGATATATCGCAAGCTCTCCACACAGATCACCTTCTGTCCGACTGAGAGCTTCTGCGCGTGACGTATAACATAGAGATCATCAATTAACCCCACCACAGGCTTTTGTCTATCTGTGTCAGAGGACTCGCTCGACCGGTTCTTTTTTGACTAACTGAAAATTTGTGGATATTCAGTGCCCCAAAAAACTGCCAATCAGAGTTCGTTCATTTATTCATCGATTCATTGAGGATGTAGTTTGGGTTGGAAAATGACCAAAGTAATGCGATTTTCAAAAAACTTTTTATTGCGAATTTTCCAATAATTTTACAATAGATGGACAATTGTAGACTAACTAGATCCTTAATTCTTGTGCTCTGCTCGTCAAAGAGAAAACAAGGATGTCGATATTGATAGGCGGGAATAATCTCTGCGTCTAATGCAGTGGCGTCACACAATCGTGGACCACTAAACACACATCGGGATCGAGGAGGGTGTTCGTTCAATCTCGATATACCCCCGGGTGAATCGGAGGCGTCAGACACGAACCGTTTCATTGGTTCACCGCGTACTGCACCTACTGGCACTGGCCTCCTATTGTCCACCCCCGGGGGCTGGGGTTCTGACGGATCGAAAGCCACCCTTGGACCAGGAGAGTCATTCGTCCCGTTTCGTTCGGTCCGCAAGAACTTTTGGACCTTCCCTTCCCTTCTTCAGTTTCGAAGCGTCGAAGATAACCGAGCACGCAAATTAGATGTGACAATTTTATACAGGATCCTACGACTTCAATGAATATTAAACTGAGATGTGAAATCATGCGGTCTGGAAATATGAAACCTTGCGGGGAATAGGAATAGGGAGACTGAGATGGAAGATGGGGCGAAATTATCTCATGGGGATTACGATTCGGGGAGACGGAATATAAATTCTCCAGGGAATATACCTAAATCCATGTATGAATTATGCACTTTAGTTTCATTTTCGTACCACATAGGTACTGTCACGGAATGTGTCTAATATCGTCTTGAATGGTTTCTGATTTACAGTGACGTCATAGTTCACAACCCCACCGACGTATTGGAATAATTGATGGAAAAAGTCGCAACGTTCGGAGCAAAACAGAAAATAAAATCTCTTCAATGACAATTAGTGGATATAAAAACGTGTCTAGTTAAAAAACTAATTAATTTATCGCAAAAATCGTGGGTCACATCGTAAAAAATACATCCAGGAATATCGTGTCTAATTTTCGAGCGAATTGATTGACCAGTTTCAGAGATTTCATGACCACCGCCACCATAAGTCGTTTATAAATATAAATATTTCACTTATTTCTCATTATTTCAGTTATTTCCTCAATTATTTCTCAATATTTCACAATTTTTTCGACCTGACATACAGTTACACCGAAGTAATCGGAATCCCCGCCCTTCCCTCGTCTATTACTTAATTATTGCAGCGAGGGGCCCCCGAACTCCTCGTCCATCTGTAACCAGCGGTTTAACTGCTCTATAGCACGAAATCGACGGGTGGTCCATGCGATTTTCTTACCCTTCGTCAGCCAACGGAGTGAGGAATTTATTTATTTTTTTGTGTTTTATGTTCCGTTTCGATTATGAGAAACGAATGAAGAACTAGATCGTGGAGATTTCGTTCATCGCGTCAGCGGAAATGATCGTCTTCGTTAGGATAGAGGAAAAGGTTAGAGGGAAAAAACGCGAGCTTTGAACTCACGGGCGAAACCCCTTTGCCTCTGAAGCCTAGAGCGTGCCTACATTATAAATTCTTGCAACTATTGTGAGCTTTTACGCAGGTATATGCAACGTGGCTGCAGTATACAAAACTTGAACAAGCTCGGTAGGAGCTTTGATGTCCGTTCTTACTTTAAACTCACAAAGAAACAAGCAAGTTTCTCTGCCCCTGGGCTCGCAATTTTTCTCGTCGCAAGAAAAATTTTCTGTTACTCCAGAAGATGATTTTTATTCGTCGCAATAATCACTGTCCAAAAAATTTCGGGTCTAATTTTGTTTCGGGATTTTATACAGTTTGAACTTTTGAAATTGAATAAATGTCGCCTCGATGCCGGATCCGAAGACAGAAATATTCTATCTCGTCTAGTTTTCTAGAAAATCGAGTTTCATCGTCAAAAAATGAGACATTTTCAATCGTAGTTTAGAATAGAATTCAGATTCCGGAATTTTTATACACTTTTTCCGTAGGAAATTTTCTCGATGATTCCGAATTTTGGATCAGAAATATTCCATCGCGTCTAGTTTTCGAGAAAATCGAACTCGAAATTATGATATAAAATACAATATTATCTCGTATAATAATTCTCGGACTTTTGAGATCCTTTTTCTGAACAAAAAAAATAGCGAAATTGAATATTTTCAGTGCAGATTTGTGATCGTCAGAAAAATTCTTTCCGTCAAACACGAAAAATGAAGAGAGCGTTTCTTTTTTGGATTTCAAGTGCGATTTTCTCGAAAACTTGAAGAGACACGGTATATTTTGCTCTTCAGATTCGCAATCGGTGCGAAAATTCTATTCAGGATCGTCAATTCAAATCCTGGGATTATAATTATATTCTGAACTACAAGTCCCCAGAAAATATCTGAAAAAGGCAATTCTTCATGTTCGGATTCGGGTTCAACGGGTCAATTTGGTTCAGAAACTTCGCTGTGAAATCTCAGACCGAAATTAGTCCGTCGCAGCGTGTTATCTACGAACTTTCGTATCGTTCGAATAATCGAATATCAGAAAGGGACAATGCAATGACCGCAGGGCTCGCAGTATCTGCGTTTATTATATTATCTGTACGATGAAAATGGGGTAAGATTCAACCTGGCAACCGTGATTTGAGTGACAGTTTTAGATAAGAATTATAACATTTCTCGCGTAGAGACGATTTCTCGTTCAATATTGGACAGTAGCTCTCAATTTTCCGCTTTCTCAAAATACACGCAACATCTGCACGATATTTTACCCGTTTTTCTTTTTTCGATTTCTCGGTGCACCGATTGCCCCAAAGTGCATTTCCTTTCCTTCCTCTTCTATCTCCGCTCTCGATGAAATTGCGAAAAATACAAGATCACCGATTCGCAATTCGAGATTGGATCCTCTTTTTTCCTTCTGGTTTGCGTCGTTAAATCAAATTTCTTTCAACAAACCACTCTATATTTTAATCCCCGATTACCCGGGGTTTGAGAATCTTGAAATGCTCGCAGCAGCTGCCTATTTGACTTAGATTACTCGGTAACATGTGTAAGACACGCGATATCTAAGCGAACAAACATGTCAGTATGGGCGCTGCTCCACTATGACACCTTGTCAAACTGATAGTTGCACCCAGTCTGAACCCGATCACCCATCCCAAACCGGAGCTGGAGGCGTCATTTTTTTATTCTCATTTTTCTTTTTGTCATCAAACTCATTTTACCCTACTGAAAATTTCACCTGGGTCCATTCTTCATCCCTTCAGTCGTTGAATCAAGTCAAAAGAGTCAACTTTGGCTTTTGTACATTTTTACGTAGATTTTCGTAAATCCTGGATAATTCTTATCAATGTTCGTAGATTTGTGTAAATTCTCCCGAACCTCCTTTTTTTTTTTAAATTATCCTCGAGGGGCTGTTGAAAGCGGGGACGACGGTATTGAATGTTATAGAGTTATAGGTACGGGGAAATGTGCGGGCCCTGCACAATGTGATGTAATATCTTAATGCATCAATTTGTAACACGTTTATGTAATTCAATGGAATACGTAGCGAAGCCGTAGGCGTAGCCACGGTGCGAACGACTAAGTGATCAATCTGTGATAATTATTCTCGTGCTATTACTGTACGTACCCACATCGAGCTAGTGCAGAGACTCGCGCTGCCACCGTTTAATAAACGCTGAAAATCTTTGGGCAGAAACATCCTGTCGCATTTCGAGATTAAATTGGGAAATGTGACGTCTCACATTTTTCTATAGTATCATATCGAGGATTACATAGTTTTTTTTTTCTTTTTTCTTCTTTTTTTATATATAGGGGGCATTCCGTGTCCATGATTTTCCCTCACCATTTTTCATTCGCTTCACGATTTTCTGTATGATTTCTCGATCTCAAGAAAGCACTACAGTTTTTTTTTTTGTTTTTTTTTTCAGATTTTTAGAGCCTAACGTTAATTTTTTATAATTATTCTAATCCATCTAGAATTTTCAAAAAAATTCTAGACAAAAATCTCATTTTTCGTTACGAACATTAATTTGACACCCGACCAATGAGGGGTCGATTTTTTCCTATTATTTTTTTTTTCAGCATTTTTAACACTTTCAATAAACAAAACGTCATGTTTCAACGTTACGAAATTTCTCCAAAAATGATCTAGGATTTCAGAACTGACCACAGAATTTTTAGTAATTTTTGGAGAATTTTCGTAACGTTGCAACATGGCGTTTTATTTGTTCAAAGTGTTCGAAACGCTGGGGAAAAAATGGACCCAAAATGTTTGGAACTTTTTTGAGATCGCAAAAGCATATAGAAAATCATGAAGCGAATCAAAAATGATGTGGGAAAATCATTGGTCAAGTTGTACTCTCGAAAAACTCTCGAAAATAGAGAATGATAATCGTGTCACCAGTGCGGAAAGTAGGTGACATCAGATGAGTTCTGAGTGCGATTGCAGTGTAAAAATTAGTAGTTTTTTGGGTTTAAGATTTTTGATTTGACATAAATTTGACACAAAAAGAGAAAATCGACAATTTGATTCAATCATCAATGAATGCAAAGCAGGAGTTTAAGGACAGGAGATTCATTATGACACTACTGATACAAATTTTTATAAAATAAAAAAAAAAGTATCATAAAAGATCAAAAATTGAGAAAGAATTGATTTTTATGAAAATAAAACTGTAATGAAACTGTTGAAATTCAAAATTCTGATATCAAATTCTAATTCAGAGAACTAGAAGACAGTGTCATTTCTATTTTTGTGCAAATCGGACTGCGCTAAAAAATTCCTGGAGCGTAAAGTCGATCATCAACGATCCGCGCATGCGCCAACTGGTCTTTTCCGCACTCTGTCACACTTTCCGAGGAGGTGTTACACAGTCTCCTCTCTCCACATCAGGGTTTCAAGTTTTTCCTCATATAATGACTTATCGCTGTTTTAGCATTCCTTTTGCTCGTTTTCTTTTCATTCCTCGGCATTTCATACCGCGTTTATAAATTTTCAAGCAAGGACTATTAGCGTTGCGGCGTCAGTGGAGGTTCTGAATGGCTCTCTCATTTAGTACGCCGGTATTATTTTTCGTGCGAATGAAAATGAATAGAGAAAATATAAAAAATTTACCGAAACTCTGTGGCGCTGCTGGTCTAAAGAACCTTTTCATCCATAGAAAAGAAAATTACGACTAACCTATGGATGCAATTTACTCACGTTAAACACAGCAAATGTTCTTCGCTCTGCTCGAGCATTATTATAGTATTTAAAACAATACCAATTGTTACTAATTGCTAGCCCACCGACTCGTTTAATTTTTCCCTATAAGTGTTATACACCCAATGAAATTTGATCATAGGAATGAATTTCATTGGAAATTCTGACGAGAAAGCTTCGCCTCGACGTTAAAATGCGGCGCTTCAATCTCGAAGCGTGTTTTCGCTTCGTTTAACTTCACGGTACTCCAACATCCGCGGGGTTGCTTTCGGCGAGAGATAGGGAGGGTTTTATTTTTCACCCTCAACAAACACGGAACGAATCGCTGCCAAAGCGATTCTGTTACGATATTCGACCATTTTTCCTTTCACCTTTTCGCTATCGACTGTCAAAACCACACGGAGGTGCTTCTCGCCTCCAAGCCACTCGAATTGTTCCCCATAGTCGCGTCCGAACCAGGTTAAAATCCATCAAGGGGACCGGTACAGCGGGATTCAACAAAAATTATGTCTTTCGACGTCTCATTTTCTTCGGAGAGCAATTCTTCATCGTATGAATGAGGGAAATTTAAGAAAAAAAAATCTTGAACCAAGTTATCAGCAAAAGAGTGTCACTAAATTGTCGATAACTGACCATAACTTATCGCAGGATTTTTTTTTCTCAGTTTCCCTCGATCATACGATGAACAATTGTTCTCCGAAGAAGATAAGACGTCGAGACACATAATCGGATCAACCGTGTGTCTGAAACCTTACGATAAGAACTTGGATAAGGTATTATATAATGCTTTTTGGAGTATGCAGAATTCGTTGAATGACGCTGTACCGGTTCCATGTAGCACATTTCTGATACCAAAAATCGACACTCTTTCTTCACACGGAGGGTGGACCCACGTAGAGAACATAATAGAAGCATTGGGGGTTCGGGATACATTTTTCTGAAGAGTTTTAACCTGTGTGTGTGTGTAGGGTGAATAACTCCACTGTTACCCCGAGAGAGTGTCACGACTACGTCCGTTGGTGTCATAAGGGCGAATGTCTCAGCATTCATGTTACATTTGACACGTACTCTCTATTGTCCCGTGGTGCCATTCAGACCCCGCAACTCTGCAGTAGGTGGGCATCCCATGCACTCCGAACTAGAGTCTCTCTTTCTGTATGTCGTATGTATAATGTAGCTGATATTTACACAACGGTTATTTACGTTGGATGGACTCTCTCGCTATGTGGTGTTTAATAATGAAACCATTTTAGTAGCTGGGCTCGAAATTACATATTGAACGGAAAATTTGAATTTTAAATTCTCATTCGGATAACTCTGTCGATAACTTATTCCACTCCGATAGACTGCGGGAGAGTTGAATTAACAATCTTTCCATCTCGACATGCTCTCTGTGACGGGGAGCTCGTAATATCACGTCAATCGGAAGCGAGAATGGTAATTTTGGTGGTTTGCGCAAAGTCAAACGAATCGCACGATTCTGCTTTACCGGCACGGCGAGGCTGGCGTGCTTCCAGAAACGGACACGCGGTGGAATAGCTTATCTCGAAATTCAATATCTTTCCGAATTTTCAATATTTTTTAACAGAATTTCGTGTATGAGTTCAGTTCACTGTCGAAAATAGCTATTCTGTAAAATAATCCAATAAAAATCACGATATCTTGATAACGGATCAACGGATTCGAGTGAAATTTGGTACCACATAGTTTTTTGGGTAACTGATCACGAATTTCAAGTCAGATTTGAAAAATTCAAAATGGCGGATCTTGCAAAATGGAGACTTGCAAAATATATATACGTATATATTCTCTCAGCTACTTCGGTCGCTTGAATTCTGTTTGTGTGATAAATTATATCTGTAAACACTGTGAATGAAATTGAATTAGTGGAGGAAAAGCGTATTTAAATTATATATAAAGAAGGAGAAGAAGAAGAGGAAGAGGGAGAAAGAAAAAAAAGTTGAAGTAAAAAAGCGGGAATAAGAAAGAATAAAAGTAAAGTAAAAGTAAAAGAAGAATGTGTATAAAATAGTGTAACCCCAGAAAAAGAATCCGCGCTCGCGTTCAACTGCTGACGGTTGTGAGGGGGGACGAGGGGGGTAACAATACCCACCTAGAGGCTCCTGCCATAATTATGTTTCCAACGGGCACATACATACACATCCTCGAGTTTCTTTTATCCGCGAATAGTAATTATCAGGTGTATTTTCCGAGCTTGTGGCTCTGGCATTGTCTTCGCGGGATCGAGGGAGAGGCGTGAAACGCAAAAACAAAACAAGACAAAATAAAAAAATAAAAAAAAGAGAGAAATAGAAAAAGGAGGGAAAACGGTATAAAAAAGAAAGAGAAATAAATGAAGGAAACGAACTCGTTCCATAAATATGAGTCTTTATGACGTGTTGCATAAATTGTAAAATAATTTTTTTTTTTCCTACAGCATTAGGATAAATAGTAGATTGAATATCATATAATTAGAAAATGTATTTAAACGAGATTAAATTATACGATGAGGGTATTAAAAAGTATGCAAAACTTTCAACAGAAAGACTCGTGATATAATAATAATAATAATAATAATAATAATAATAATAATAATAATTGAGAGAATAAATCACGTTTTCATTCGTTCAGGTAGCAGTCAGTCGGTTTCTTGTATTTAAAAAAAAAAAAAAAAACGAGAGAAGATAAAATGAATTAGTATATAATTATTTGAAGCCCTTTTTTTCTACTATCCACAAAAGGCATAGAAATTCACACTCTCGTTTTAAGTTATATATATATATATATATATATATATGCCATACGACGTTGTGAAAAAAATTGTTTATACATTTAGTATTGTGAAAGAAAAAATACACTACCTCATGGTGTCGTTGGAAGGATTATACAGAAGGGTAAATGGGGTAGGGGGTAGGTAATGCGGACGAACCTTCAATACAAAACCGTCTTTTAATACAAGATCTGAACAGAATTGTATAATCAAAGCTCGAGACACTCGTGTTTTCTATTCAGTAAATTATATTCTCGTCTACGATTTGAAAGAAAATATTTTTAAACAAAGTAACCACTTCTTTTCTTTTTTTTTTCTTTTGGTTATACAGACTCTGAACTAATAAAAGTTTAATTAAAAAAAATTTTCTATACTAGCATTCAAAATATATTTTTCTTTTAACTGGATAAACGTCAATATTTATAGTCCTGGGACTTTAAAGACACGCGGTGACGTCACTGTTCAGTAGAACAGAATCTCGCCATCTACCGTCGATCTTAGGAACCGTGCGCTTCTCACGCTTCATTTATATTTCCACCTACTCAGTTTGGTCTCTGATTTCGTCATTTCGATGATAGAATTGAAAAATTCGGAATTTATATCCTGAACAGGAACGAGAAAATGACTGAAAAAGATTGAAAATTCAAATTCTGGGGTATTTTTTCTTTCTAATCTATGTTTTTTGTATCAAACTTGAATTCAGAGACTCGAAGAATCGAGTTATACGACTTTTCGTTCCAATCGAATTACTTTTAGTGGTTTTTCACCACGTCTTTCTTATCATCGGTCGATATTTCGCTCTACGTTACCGACAACCCAACTAAATTCAATGTAAACTTCAAAAATTGTCTAATAATTTGACATTTTCAAAAGAAATCTTCCCACTTGGACTAAAAAATATCCGCAATCTTGACTACTGATCAGATTCTCCGTCGATCGATTCAGAATATCGACTGAGGGATCGGAATCTGTTGGATCGATAGATCGATCGGTAAAATCGGATTCCTCAGATCGCTTAAGAAATTCTAATTGATTCAGATTCCGATTGAAACTGTGGTTGTGCCTTTAACTGTATAACAAGTAGGTATAACCGATTTTTGGGCAAGAAAAATCAAAATTTGGCAAAGAAATTATAACGCTCGCGTACAACTCGTAGGAGGGGGGGGGGATCGGAATTTGGACGAATTTTTTATTCTTTTTTAATTTATTCCGTAACCTGTTCTCCACCTAATGCCTCCAAAAGACGTGGCAACGTCGTAGAGCAAGAATTCCGCCGGTCCTTTACTAACCGCAGGTTGAAATCAACGTTCCCCGAGTCTCTCAGGTGGACTGACCTCAGACCCAAAGCGTCCGTTCGATATCCACTCGAGTAAAACAATCTAGATTCTTTCCACGATCGATTCGATTGCCGATTCGAATAACAGCCAGTGGAGACGTAATTTGAAATTTTGTGTTTATCAAAGAAAGTGGAATCGAGCAATTCTGTTATACTTTGCCGAGTACTTAGCTGTCTGACAATAACAAGACCCTGCAGGCTCCTAATTCTGACAGTATACCTTTACTCTGCGTTGATGTGATGAAAGCGAAGGTTGTGTCGTTCTGAGTTTACCTGATATCATCAAAATCGTATAATTTTTCATAAAACCGTGAGTAATATATATATTTCAATATCGTCTTCATCTTTTATCGATAGGATAGGAAAAAAAAAATCGACATACAAATTTGAGACGATTTTATTAATTAATCACCCAATTAATCTCATAATTTTTGACTATTTGATAAAAATTGATGCTTTAGTGCTGATTTTCTTTATTGTTCTATCGATTCAATGATCGACTTTCATGTAAATTCGTTCGTCGAACAATATATAATGTAACAAATGTCTTCTTCTTTGATTAACATAAATTCAATTGACTTGAATATTTTTTTTTTTTCAGAGTTTATCAGATTATTAATAATAAAAGTATATCAATTCTGACTTTCTTTCAAATTAAATGACCAAAAAATCAATAAATCTTCCTCGTATCAACTGTATCAGCTTTTCAAGCGTCGATATTCGACATCAAGAAATTTAATTGTACTTGAGATTAATCGAAGATTGACTAATAAAAAAAATTACAAATCTCTTGGATCGTAAAAAATATCCTCAAAAATAAATTCGATTGAAATGAGGCTGGGGAATCGATTTCGAACCACAGCTTCGTCAATGAACGAAATTAAACGGCTGTTACCGCATCGCGTAACGGGGATATGATAAAATCCCCTGGATGTCTGCAGCAGGTGGGTGCGGATTGCCTCCGAAGCATCGTCGTTCGTGAAAACAATTGACGTATGACACGTCGAAAAACCTGAGGCGAGGGCTCGCCGCAGTACAGAAGCGAACTAATTAAAAGAGGATCAGTGGTACTGGTACTGGTACTGGTACAGAGCGAGAGATATAGAGCGCACTCGAAACGGCCTGGCGCGGACGCTGATCAAATATTAATTACGCAATTAGCACTGATTGCGTTTTAATTGGTTTCGGGAGTTTTTCGAACCATACACACCGCGGTGTCGAACCTATGCCCATTGTCATCGCTCAAAACACGCGCGCCTCACTCTCGCGTATTCATTTCACGATTATCACAATTTTCATTTTATCGACGAAACTTAACAAAAAATGGGATAAAAAATTGTTATCAATTAATTAATTAATTTCCATTCGTTAAGTTTTCTCAAGGTACTAATTGGAACCAGGATTTTCTCAACGATCGAAAAAAAAAAAAAAAAAAAAAAAATAGGATGAAAAATGAGCGATGATAAAAATTATTATCAAACAATCGATTTCAATAATTAATCAATTAATTAATTTCCATTCGTTACGTTGGGATTGGGAACCAGGATTTGATCGACGATCCATAAACGAAAGTAACCAAGAAAAAAAGGATAAAAAATGAACGCTCATGAAAATTCTGGTCAATTAATTGATTAATTAATTATTCAATGATCGTTACGTTTCCCCAAGGGAATGGGAACCAGGACCGTAGTCGTGGGGGCGGCTGCGGGGGCCACTGGAGTATCCGGGGAAGCGGGACTCGCCGGGGTTCCACGTCTCCTCGAAGATCTCGCCAGACTCTCGGAGGACACCGATTCGGCTGATATCGTGTTCCTTTTGGGCAGAGAAGACACTCCGATCTACGCACACAGGATCATACTCCAGGCTAGGTGAGAAGATTTTCATCGATTTTGATTTTTCAGAAATTCGCCGATTTTCTAGGTTTTATGATATCGAAAAATCGGTCGGACAGGTTGTTCGGGGTGGTGAACCGAAAGCACGGACCAAATTTCAGCGAGAAATATTGAAAATTGTAGGATTTACTTAAAAATGAAGAAACTTCGATTTTATGAGCGAAAATAAAAATCATATAATTTTGGTACTCGGCAAAAAATCGACTTGTAAAAAAATGACCGAAACATATTGTTCGTGATGTCAAACTGAACACGCAGACAAAATTTCAGTGAAAAATATAAAAAATTGTAGGATTTATTCAAAATTGAAGATTTTGAGCCCATGTGCGAAAATAAAAGTCATATAATTTTGGTATACTCAGCAATAAGTCGAGATATAAAAAAATGACTATGGAATATATTGTTCAGGATGTCAAACTGAACGCCCAGACGAAATTTAATCGAAAAATATTAACAATTGTAGAAATTATTTCGATCTTTATGGACAAATTTTTTATTTTATTTCAATAACCGATTCGTGTACTTATAATGAAAGATGTGAATAAATAATATAAAATGCAAAAATCGTCGTAACGGCAGCTGGGGCATTAGGATATTGCTTTATGAAAGGCGTCGAGGGAGATGATTAATGATTAAAAATAATTTCAATTAAAATGATATCCCGGTGGATAGGGGGGGGCAATGATCGATCATTCTCCGGGGAACGAGAAGAGCCGGGGTAACAGACTCTGTTTAACCGTTTCGAGAAAAGGTTTTTACCTCATTTTAATAATTTATACGAACCCCAGCAGCAAATGTACCCAGGATTCGCGATGAATTCGAGGGAAATTGACAATTGGCAAGTTTAAAACCGCAATCAATTATCCCCACGGTTTGATTATTGCAATATCATTTCAATCGATTCAATTTTGTTTTCTTTAATAACAATTGAAGAGTTCGCAAAAATCCCCCGGATTTTATATTCACCCTTTCAGAAAAAGTTCTTCTATTCGTACTATTCGGAGTTTGAAATTTATACGCGGTACAAAAGGTCGAAGAAAATCGATCAGACCTCTGATCTAGTGTACTCGGTTATTTTTTCGACGTTCCTATTATTCTACTGCCGAACTTGCGAGGCTTTAAGTTCAAACGATTTATTGAACCCGAGTTTCTTCTCTAACTTCACATTTTATTTCCTACTTCCTATTTCCTACTATATCGTTTCGATTCGCGTACCTACGATTCAAAAAATAAAAAATTAAATATGAGTGAGAGAATAATTTGAACGATTTTATTCGAATTGATAAGAAAATCAAAACTCTTTAGTTTCTCTTAAAAAAAAATTGTAAAAATTGATATAAAGCCGATCAAATATGATTTCAAATAATTCGAACGACATTCTTCAAATTCTTACAGAAATTTTAAAACTCCTTAGTTTCTGTTAGGAAATTCTAAGAATCGATGTAGTTTATCATGAAAAAAAAAAAAAAAATTCTAGATTTTCAGAAAAATTATCATTTTTTGTTCTTTTACGAAGAAATATGTGTATTTGAATATAGTCCAAAAAAAAAAGTATATGTGGTAAAAATATTCACCACAGGTGGTAATGAAATTTCGTTCAATGTGACCGCAGCTGTGCAGTGCAATCAAAGAGCAAAAAAAAAAAACAAACCTGAACAAAATGCAAAAATTTACAATTCAAATTTTCCCCTTCCTTTTTTATCCCGCGTAACGCGTATTGTACGTAACTCTAACGAGGGAGGATAAAAAATGGTTTTTTTCCTCCCCTGAAAATAATATTTTTTCAAAATTTTCCCCACATTTTTTCTTTCTCATTAATTTATCGTCAAATTTCGCGAGAGCCTGTCTCTCCGAGGGTGGTTTTTGCGGGGGGATGGATGGTAAAAGGACGTTTTCGCGCCCCATCGACACGGGTGTCGGACTGTTGGCGTTAAAAGCTATCAGGGTGACAATAAGTCAATCAGTCTCCCTCCTCCTCCCCGTCCTTCGCTCGCATCCCTTCGTAGCTCGATCGCTTGTTCTCTTTGGGGGTGTGTGAATGTGCGAATGCCCTCCGTGGACTTTGTGCAGGAATGAGAGCGAGGATGGAATCTTGAAGCTAGACGCCAGACGTTCGTTTTTTTCTCCCGCTCGTTTCACATTTCTATATACTTTTCTCTCTATATACCTACGTCACGTACGTATGTACACATAGTATTTTGGAAGATCGGTGTTCTGCGGCTGACAGACGCGGGGTTCTATTGTACCGGATCTTGAAACCCTTGTGCGATATTGCGTCGCGGGGCCGGGGTTGTCGCGTATGTACGCGGTGACAACCGCAAATATACCTATTCCTCTTAACGCTTATGGGGGTAGGTATGGGTATATAGGTACAGATTTTCGCACACCGAATAATGGACACCTCACTCGAAAACTGTGGACAGGAAGACAATTTTATTATTCTTTTTTTTTTTGTATGTGAAAGAGAGAAAAAAAATTAATTATATTTTCAAGGATTTGACAGGACTGGTCCTTTATAATTGATCGTTATGATTATGTCATATACAGAATTTTTTTTTTCGAACGTTTGAAATATGTTATTTAGTTTATATACTTTCTAGAGAAAAAAATGCTGAAATTCAAATTTCAATAATTAATAAATTAATTGTGAAGTGAATAAATCCCGGTTCTTTGATATCAAAAAAAAAAAAAAAAATAGAAAAGTTGTCTCTTCGTCATTGCGTCAAAAACTCTTATAAACAATTGAAACAATTTTAGCAAATAATAAGCGGTCTGGCTAAAGATCAATTTCTCCCCTCGAAAATCCGCAAGATGGGAAGTTTTCATTTTACTCATTCACCCGGAAGTTAGTAAAGCGTTAATTTTTTCCCCAAATTGGGACCGGAAGTAACTCGGTGCAATGATTCGTCTCTACGAGCCGTTGCGGGTTTTGAATTGTCGTCGAGGAGGGTTACGTTTCATTGTCTCAATTATTATCGGTGGAAGTAAAAAGGAGGGGGGAGGTTTTCACCCCTTCCGGCAGCAGCGAACGCGTTTGTTTCTTTCGGTTTTGGTTATTTTCCTCGCAGAGGAGAAGAGAAAATAATAATAATAATAATAATAACAATATCGTCGGGTGAGAGTCAAATGTCGAAAGTCGACTCGGTGGGGGGTCGTTAGTTATCGCGGCTTTTGCCCTAGGCGGGGTACCCACGTCGACTTATACGCAAAGGGTTGAATGCCGCAGAAACTAACCGACGACCTGGTCTACCGACGCCCACCCCTCGGCTATGAGAGCGAAGAAAAAAAATCCCCCCTCGCCTTCTGCAACGTTTCTGCATACCTTTATTCCCCCGTTTCCTTTATTCTTATCAATTTTTTGTTTTTCATTTTTTTTTTTTTTAGTTTTCTCTTTGATTTCGATATTATATCGAAGACGAATATTTTATTTGCACGTGATTAGAAGGACTTTGACTATTGTTTTTATTTCTCTCCAACTCTTTAATTATTGTTAAAAATTATTTGCTCCATTGTTATTCTAATTTTCTTTCAATAATGGTTCCAGTTTCTTATTTTTACTCATTTTCATTTCATACACTTCGTTCTAACCGCAAAGTTTTGAATTTTTTCTTCATTTTTCTTTTTTTCCTATTCAAATATTATTATACATCGCATACGTCATCAGGTGGTGCGGCTTGAACCCGTCATTAAATTTGACCCACAGTCATTATTGGGAATACTATTCTTGATTGCATTAAGATCGTTTGACACGGGTTGAACAACTGCGGGGGAAAAAAAGCGTTGTGAAATCATTTTATAATGACGTGGGGTGAAGGGGGGGTCGATAGAAATGCAAAAAACGGAAAATAATTTTCAATTCATAATCTCCGATTTTTTATTCTTGATTATCAATTCCGGTAGAATTGAGAATCCAAAATAACAACAAAAAAAAAAGCTGTTTTAGGCTGCCAATTTTTTTTGGGCTCAAAATTATGATTATTGAAACCTTGGGGTACGAATTTTAATCAAAATCAGACTATATTTTAGATTATTTTCACGATATTTGATTGATCGGTATCAATTTTGTTAATCTGACTTCAGATTCGTGGTCAGCGACTCAAAAAACGTTCTGATATAAATTTTCGTTCCAATCTGTTTATCCGTTCTCAATATATCGTCATTTTTATTAAATTTTTGAGAATTTCGTTATTCAGATAGTTCAAAAAGTACCGAACCGATCTTCTAAAAAATTTAATCAGTTCTAAGTTTGGATAATTAGCCTCGAAATCCGGTCCCTTGTTCTTTCGATATCGTCGGGATGAAAAAATTTACTCAAAAAACTTGAAATCTAGTGGAAACTCAAATTCAAATATTCTGGGGTGATTGATAACTAAATAAATTCCAACAATCGAAAAATTGAAGACAGTCTTGACAAATTTTGAGCCACCTCGACTCTACTTCCAAAAATTGAAATTCCAAAACTGGAAACTAAAATTATAAATTTTTTTTTTTGGTGATCAATAACTGAATAAATTCCTCTTATTTTCTCTGAAAATGAAGAGAAACGAAAAATCGAAGACAGTTTCGATGAACTTTGAGTCACCTCGACTCCACTTGAAAAAATTCGCGTGCGGAGTACCAGTTCGTTTCCCCGTTTTCATCGTGAGCGGTTCGGTCCGCCTAACCGCAGACACGACAGGTCACCGTACGAGAGAAGCGTTAGCGGGACGGCCGCGGCTGCTACCCTCAATTTTACCCTTTTAGCACCGCGTCGATGAGTAATTTTCCTACATGCGTGTACATAGCTCATTTTACACACATATCCATCAGCCATCATCAGCTCCATGTTCACCCACGCTGCCGAACCGAACCGCGCGCGGTTCGCACGAATGGGACTCTCTGCACACTCTTCTGCGGTCGAATAACGTTTCGCGATTACCTCCCTTCTGCTGCGTACACCGCATTTTCTGATCAAAAACAAAAAAAACACAGATAAAATAGCCAGCTAATTGAAATTCAGACTCGTATGCAATTCTATGGAGTCTGATTGATAATTTAATCGACCTTTTTTTTTATTAAATCTATGAAACTGTTTTGCAGATTCGAAACATACTATGATTCTTTTTTAGTTTCCAGTGAGAAACGGTATTTCGGTCAGTTATCAATAGTCCATCCGATTAAAAGCGTGAAATTATCATTTTTTTGTTCATTCTGCAATATTTGATGATCCGATTCGGAAATTATTGCAGTGAAAACCCATTTTTGAATAAAATTATCATGAATTTTCATATCATATATGAGTATATTCAGCCGAATTTTCGAAACATTCTGTACATGAAATTTATTATAATCTTGGTTATGAAATTTCCGAATGATTTTTAATTTTCAAAACTGTTATGTGAATATTGAAATATTTAAAAAGTTGAATTTTAACATACAAAAAGTATATGTTAATTGGTTCGCATACATTTTTATGAAATTTCATTCGTCAGAATAAAAAATGACGAAGTATAATAAATATCGCGAATGATTCATTTTTGCGTTTTATAACATCCTGCAAGAAGTGAAAAGGTATCTTTTATCAGTGATAAAATGCGGACATGCGGTACGAGCGTAGTGTGGCTATTAGACAGTGTGAAAAAGACCGTTGGACGTTATCTTTTTCGCACACGAATAACTTTCAACACTATATATAGAAATAGAATACATAGAAAAAGAAAAGTTTCAGAAGTTGAAGATGGATTATTTTCAACCAAGTAAACCGCGTCGAGATGATAAACTTTCATACGAAAAATTATTGCTTCCTGTAGTGCAAAAAAAAAGTAAAAGAAAAAGAAAAAGAAAAAGAAATGGATAAAAATGGAGTGAAAATTACATGAATTGCAGATTTTTGAGTTTCAACTTTCCCCATAAAAATTCTTATCCAATCTAATTAATTTTTATCCAACGCCAAAATTGATGTTGGAAAAAAAAACTTGCTATAAAAAAAAATCTAGTTTTTTTTCATCTTTTGTCGCAAAAATCGCCATCGATGCACCCACAAATATAAAGGAATGAATACCAATCTAGATACCATAAACCGTTAGAACCTGGAACCATAAGCACCGCTAGAAACAAAAAACAAGATAAAAAAAAAAAAAAATGAAGAGGATAGAGGAAAGAAAAAAAATGTGTCAAAGGGAGCGAGACTCGCGGCGTCCTCGAGGGGTGAAAGGGGTTAGTGTATAGGTAGCGAGGGGAAACGCAAATGGAAAAGTAGAAGACGCGCCGCTTTGAGCCTAAAAAGAAAAAAAAGAAAACAAAATAGAAAATAAAAAAAATTCTATATGCGTTGAAAAAAAAAGTAGGAAAGCAAAGTTCAGATAAAAGTATATATTTTATTTTTCGCGTTCTTTTTTTCCTGCTGGTAGAAAAAAAATCTTCGAAATCGCGAGGATCTATTACAAAGGAGGTTCGAACCCCGGAATCGCTTTCAGCTTTTGTAAATAAAGAAACTCTATCTTACCGCGTGTATATAGTATATATATACTCTGCTCACTCGCTTCCCCATTTTTGGATTGACATTTGATCGAAACGTCGACCCTTCCAAAGTGTGTTTACCCTCGTTTGCAGCCATGCGAAATTTGTTCTGTCGCAGATGGCTGACGATCAGTAAAGATAAAATATATAGCCGAACCGATATGTATTAAAAAATCGTTTGAATCGATTGTTCGAAATAGCGAATTGAACAGACACCCCAAATTTTATCGAAATATCTACTAATTTTTAGAAGCTATTAGACTTTTTAGTGGAAACTTGAAAAATTCATATCTTTAACAATTTTCAAAATATTTTATTGAAATTTGGTTTCTATACTCAGAGTACAAAAACGTATACCGGGTCTTTTAGTCGATGCGCACCATGTAGACTCCTCACTGATTGTTGGTGACCAATCACGCATTCTGAGCAACAATACCAACAATGCCCACATGGTGCGCATCGACCAAAAAACCCGGTATAGAAAAAAATCGACGGTCTTTCGTGACAAATTCTTGGCCCTTTAATAACGAAAATTGAAAATCGATTCGATGACGAATGAAAGTATCGTCACAGCCCTTGGGACTGTATCAGAAAATATAGTAATGGGGTATAGAGGAGCGTACGTTTGCAGTACCCCGCAGTAGGTGCCGGATATTGCCTCCTCTGTGCCCTACCAAACAAACGCGAACGTGCCCAACAAACTCGGTAGTTTTATATCCATGCGATACACACACATATGTATATGTATATGTATATGTATATGTATAAAACAGAGTTTATTGGCACCGTTATTGGTTCTTGACCGAATCGATCAGTACCCAGACTCGCACCCTCGCGGTAGCTGAAACTCCGTGTAGGTAGGGTAGATGCACCGTTTTTTTTTCCTCATCTTGGACCATCGATTTATTGCTCCATTAGAGACCATATCAATGGGATGTGAAAGATGATTTCTAATAAATTGATTCTTGGTCAATAAAGTAGTGAAAAATTGTATCAAACACTTTTTTGTGTCGCCAATCGAATAATTTGATGAATTAGAATGACCAGAAGAGGTAGATTGGCCAGAAACTATATGCTTTTACCCCTTCAGTCACAAAATATTACGAATAGGTAATTGAAAGAATTACAAAAAGAGGGAAGTCAAATTGAAAAACTGACGAACGATTCGTAAAGAATCAAATAAAATCGGTAATTTATAACAAGATTGAATCAATTCTGTCAGCCAATAAAATCAAATCGAGAAGCTGTCAAAGAATTCGAAAAGAATTGATTGAAATTGACAATTTATGGCATGATTTAATTAATCTAAGTCTGTCACCCGATAAAATGGAATAAAAAAACTGACGAAAAATTCGAAACGCATGAAATAGGATCGATAAATCGTATAAAATAATCAAAAATTTCATTAATCGTGTATAAAACCCAATAAAGTTGATTGTGATAATTAATATATATAAAAAAAAAAAAAAAATTGAATCGTGGGTGTATGAAGAGAGTGTCTTTGGGATATTGTTAGGGCTTCGGGTGGAGTCGGTGGAAGGAGACAATTCTGACGAAGTCAATTAAGCTCTTTTGTAACCATAAGAAGTCACGTGTGATATGCCAGGGTGAGAAAAAAAGAGAGAGAGAGAGAAAGAGATTGGAGTACGCGAGCCCAGAAGTGGTGCATGGGGGGTACGCTAGGAAAATGATAAAAAATGAATAAAAAGGATCGTTACAAGGGCGTCTAAGAACTTTGCGGTACAATGAATTCATGAATATAGGAACGAAAAACATAATTTCCTCTTCTTGATAAGAGAATAAAATTGAAAAACAAAAAATTGTAACAGCCACGTGGAGACTGGAAAAGAATAAAAAATGAATTGACAAAAAAGTGACTGGAAAAAAAAAGAAAAAGGATCGATTTTAGACCGAAAGAGCAAAAATAGACCTTCGAATAGCTCAAATCTTATTTTTTACTTAACTAAAACATTTTTCACAAATTTTTTTTTTTTTGTTGAATTTTTGTATTGATATTTTTGGGATTCTGAATTATTTACAGGTGCAAAAACTTCACTACAACGAAAAGGATGGGATCACCGGGTAATCCAACGCCTGTCAGAATGCCACACGCACATCCTGACACTTTTCGACAGTTTATTAATTACATTTACACTGGAAAGGTGCGTTTTACACAAATTATTATCATTATTTCCTTATTTCTTGTTTTTTTTTTTTTTATTTGTTACGAAATCGATGAAATTATGTTATTGAATATTAAAATTTAATATTTATTTGTTATGAAATATTTTGAATTAATTATATAAGGTCAAAAAATGCGATTCAATTTCTTTTTTCTATAATAATTATCATAGAATCAGACGTCATATTAATATTTGTCATTTTCAATCTATTCTATTGACATTAAATTCTTGTTCAGATTGATTTACATGTAGCAGGAAAAATTTGACGGGACTTTTTCAAGTACAAAATCCAAAATAATATTTCAACGATTTTTTTCCGTTTTTTAAAATCCAAAATTTTTTATTTTTTTATAGAAATCTGTTAAATATGCACATATTTTCTGATTGGTTACCAAAAGGAATACGAAAATGTTGAAATTTTCCTGAAGATCAAAGCCAAGGATATCAATTACCCAGTTGATTATCAATTTTCTGAATCCCCTCAGATCATGCTGCAAGACAGTGGGATATTCGAGATGCTTGGTCTAGCCCAGGAACTGGGGGTAGAGGAGCTTTGGAGAAGCTGCGAGGACCACGTTTCGGCTACCCTGAGTCCCGGAAACGCTTGTGCCCTCCTAACAGCGGCTCTGGAAGCCCAGGATCGAGTTCCCGGTGAGTTTCTTCCACCCTTTTTGTTTTTCATATAATAATTTGAAAAATTGTTCATATTTTTATTTCCCTTCCGTGATTTTTTTCGCTTAAAACGTCGTGATTCGTTCTACTTAAAAAAAAATCTTTTTCTCTCTCTCTCTCTCTTGTATCCACAATGAAATATGAATCGTGGGGGGGGTAAAGTGTCAGAGTCAGACAAAGGGAGGCGGGACACGTTTCAGATTTCCTTCTTTTTTATTTTCGTTTCGGTGACACGAAAAGCTCACTTTTGTAAATTTTCCCCCTCTTTCCTCCCCTTTTGACAAAGAAGGCATCACGTGGATCCCATTTGTTACGAAAACGACGGTGTCGAGGCACCGGAATGGGCAGGTCGGGTAAAATTAGGGCTTGAAATCTCACATTTTACCAGGATCAACCGCATCAACCTCTACGCGGACCAACATTTCACCTTTCACGTTTCACCTTTCACCCTTGTAACCAACCACCTCGACGAAAATAAACCCCGTTAATGGCTTTTAGACTCTGACCCAATTTCACGGGGTGAAAGTTTTTTTAAAAACTCATTTTTCACACCCTAACCAAACGATAACGAAAATAAAACACCCTTTGATATAATTGGATAACGTTGAGCTCTTAAAAAGTCGGAGCTACTAAACGTCGTTAAAATACTATTTCATATAATTTTAGGAACACTTTTTTTCTCCCTATTAGGCAAGAAATTAAATTTTGAGGCAATTGAGGAGAGAATTTTATTTTATTAGAAATAGTATTTTTGTGTTTTTATAAAAATTAGTTATCATTATTAATTAATTGGTGATAATGAGACAATTTCTCTTAGCTTGAAAATTGTGTAAATAAAAAACAATTGTGAAATGATTGATATTGAAGTGGAATTTCAAACTACATTCTATCACAATAATTTATTAATTAATCCATATACAGTAAAGAAAATATTAAAAATTTATATCCCGGAATATTATTGAAACATAGAAAATCTAATTTTATTGGACAAATAACAAAAATGAATAGTAAAAAAAATCTAGATTATAATTTGAGTGAGCTTATATAATCCATCAAATCATTCAATCAATTCAATACTTCAATTCAGTATTATTAATTAATTATAAATTAGTATAATTTAGAAAATCATCGTCTATCCAATTAATGAGCTTTTCTTTCACGATACGTGACAAAAATGGTCAGTCAACAAAAAAAAAAAAAAAAAAAAAAAATAGGGTAATACATAAAAGGGGGTGGTAATCGCGCGACGTCCGAAGGAGTGACATTCTGAAATCTCCATCAATCTTCATTATTTCAATTTCGATATGTGCGTTAGCCTTGGGTACACGCGGGGTTACAGATAAGAGGAGAGTATAGAGTATAGAGCGAGAGAGAAAATTATATAGATTTTTATCTGGGATCGTTAGGCGCCGAAATATCGTATCGTGTAGGCATTCCCTGCAAGCCACCCTTTTTACACCCTCCTCGGTTCTCGCGATATCCTTTACGTGACGGAAACGAGGAAAGCCCCTATTTCTATATCAGTCGATGCCTGAATATAACCGCGAGCTTTTCAGCACGTGTATGCTTTGTCTTTCGAGTGTCACATAGGTCGTGTAACGTGCCGTGATTCTCGCAGCTCCCCCCCTGACTTGTAGCAAATTGTCCCATTATTAATTTCATTGTCGGTACATTTCTACACCATACTTGTTTTTTTTCTTCCTTCTTTTTCTTTTTTAAAATCTCTTTCATACATTTTCGTTGTTATAATCAAACAGCGATCGTTGAGAAAATTGTCGATTTCCAGTTCGATACAATTATAAAAATTTACCATCATTTTTCTTTTGTATTATTTTATTTTATTTTATTTGAAGGATTTTCAAATAGGTCTTCAAAAAATATTTCAAAAATAAAATATGTGATTGAATCTGATTATGAACTTTTTTTTGTGATTTTGAACGATTTTACAACAGATTTCACATAATTAATTTGAAATTGTTTTAAAGAAATATCTCATCGTCAATGATTTCAAAGTAACATTTTGTCAGATTTTGGTTAGTCAGACATTTTTTAATTTAATGATTGATGATGAATCGATGATTTCAATCGATTTCGATGATTAATTCGATGAGTAAAAATATATTCTCAAATGATCATTGTTCGATATCGTATTGTAAAATTATACAAAATTGGTTGAAAGTCACGTCAAATCGTATTTTTTAACAATTTTCAATTTAACCCAAACGACTCGAAGCCTGTTTGAAAATCGTGTTTTTTGGAAATCGCAATTGGACGAAAAAATTTAAAAAATACTCTAGATATTAATAAAAAAATGAAAAGTAAGATAAAACGAAAAAGTAAAAAATATCCCAAATGTAGCCAAAAAGACACGGATATTATTCGAAATATTGTCCAATTAGCGCGGAAAAATCCTGACATTTATTAGGTGTAACCCGAGAAACTCGAGACGATTCCACTGAAAAATATTCAAATATACATCGTGGTTGACACGAAAACAAAGAGAAAAGACGTTTTTTTTATTAGAAAATAGGTAGATTCAAAATATCGCGCTTCGTATCGACCGCCGCTCTCGTCGCAGTTCCCTCGAACCCCGAAGCCTCGGCTCCGCATAGTCGCCACCGTCGTTGGATCGTCGGACATTTTTGTCCCGACTCGCACACAAAAGTAGTAGCGACAGCCGACAAGCCTACGTGAAAAAGCGTCTCGCAAAAGTTTGATTGAAAATAAATCGAAGCGAAAAAGTGCGGATATTGTAACATAATCGTCCAAGATGTCGTTCAAAGGACCGCCTAAAGTTCAGAAGGTTATGGTGCAGCCCATAAACCTGATATTCAGATATCTTCAAAATCGTTCACGCGTCCAAGTCTGGCTATTCGAGAACATAAATCTGAGGATCGAGGGACACATCGTGGGATTCGACGAGTACATGAACCTCGTACTCGACGATGCCGAGGAGTATCACGTCAAGACGAAGAACAAGAAAACGCTTGGAAGGATCATGCTCAAGGGGGACAACATCACGCTCATACAGAACACGAATCCCGGCGCTAATTAGCCTCGATCGTTGACATAACCTCAAATATCAATATCAGCGGGACCGACACACACACACAACACACACACGCACGCACGCGCAGCCGTTGACTCGGTCGGTAAAGAAGATACGGCGGGAAGAAGTGGAATTGAAAATAAGAAGAGAGCCGATGGATCGAAGATTGCGACACTTTGATTAGGATTAAGATTAGGATTATATTGTTTGAAACTATATATTTTTTGTCATATTTCATTCCGAGACAAAGTATAGTAGGAGATAAATAAACTGTAAAATAAGAAACGAGTCTTTTTTTTCTATCTTTAACATCGTGATGATGTATCTCAATAATATTGTATTAATACAGGTGCGATTTTATTGTCATCCGTAGGCGCGACTCGTTTTTGGATTATCAAAAAAAAAAGATGAAAATTAAATGAATTAATAATAAAAAAAAAAAAAACAGTACAAATTATAACCCGAGTATTATTTTCATAATACGTAAATTTAAGTCCCTGAACATAGCATCTATTTATTCCTTCCGTCTTTTTATAACTATATAGATTCTTTTTAAATCGTTAGAATCGATAGATTTTCTACTTTTATATAAAAAAAAAAAAGAATGAACAATTTTTATTCATATTTTTTACATTTAATTATATTATAAAAATAATTTTATGACTTTATTCAAAGATTTTATTCAATTATTGCTTATCAAGATCGAATTTCCGATTGTCAGCATCAACTTTTCTCTGAATATAGAAAATATCGCCATCATAGGCATCTGTATAATAAGAGGCTCACAGAAATAAAAGCGGGAATAAATTTGAATTCAAATATCGTCAAGAAAGTTCGATTTATTAGATTCTTTTGACTCTACACATTTAAAAGAGTGAATTCCTTTAATTAATAAATGATAACCAGGATGAGTTGAATAATTCTAATCTAAAACACTTTGAAAATATTCAACTATTTATATTCTAACAGGACTATAAAATACGTTATTCTAACTATAGTGTTTCGATCATTGATCAGGATCTATTGTTTTTTCTCCTTCAATTTCAATTTTGCTCACTTATAAACCCACTTCTTCTTTTTTTTTCCTCCCAATCGCGCGACATATTATTATAATTCTGTAAAACCTCATTCACAGGTGGTAAAGGAGCTTGTTCGTCGTTCATCGACCGATGTTTCGCATTCATCGGTGAAAATGCTGCAGAAACTGTGAAAACAACTTCATTCTGTACCCTGCCTAAGGACGCCCTCGTTAAACTGATATCCTCCGACTACCTCGGACTCGAAGAAGAAGATGTGTGGAGGGCTGTTTTGAACTGGGCTAAATACCAGGTCGATTACTTATTCAATCTCTCGGTACAGAGAAGATGAAGAAGTAGACCTTCGTTGTTCAATTTCTCATCGAACGTTACAGGCGGGAGTCACTCAGCCGACGCAGCACTGGACGGAGGAAGAAAGAGCCAGGGTCTGCCAGCATCTGTCCGGCGTTATCAATCACGTTCGTTTGTTGCTGATCGACAGTCAGGTATTCGCCGAAGAAGTTGAACCGACCGGAGCTGTGCCGATGGAATTATCTTTGGAACGGTATAATTACTGATAAATTGATGAGAAATTTGAATTTCAGGACTCAATTTTGCCTCAATTTAGACAGAAATGAATGAATTCGTGATAATTCAAGAATTATTGGTGTCTTAAAGCTTGGATTTTATGTAACAGGTATCGTTACGCTGCGCTTCCGAACAAGTACTCGGAGATATGTTCGGACAAGAGGCTCCAGCCGAGAGTGAGCCTGGTCCTGTTTCCGGGATCTCAGATTCTTGCGAGAGACAAAGTCGGCTTTCAAAGACTGTTGAATCAGTGGTACGGGGTGCCGAAGCAGACCTGGAGACTAGTTTACAGGTGATTAGTATTCCTCAGAAACTAAAATATTCGCTTTATCAGATTATGAAAACTAGTTATCGTTCCAGAGCATCCAGTCACGGCTATTCAGCAGCTGCCTTTCATCGTCATTGCGACGGCGTTTCTCCAACTTACGTCATAGCGATGGTGAGCTATAACGCAATCGTTTGGCGAATTTTAAACATCCCCCGAATTCTGCGAGACGAGACTGAATATCTTCAGCGATGATCGTAGAAATCTAGTTGAAATTTGGCCCAAATACTTGAATTAATAATATCGTAGAATCGATGATACATTGATTGTTTCGACTTGAAGTAACTAATAATTCCTCATTTTTCTCAGGGAGGACGTGGCGAGATATGCGGAGGCTTCAGCGACGTTCCTTGGGGAAAGACGAGCGCCAAAGGATACTATATATCCTCCGACAAAGCCTTTCTCTTCACTCTGACTAACAATCAGGACGTACCGCCGACCAAATACGACATCGTTAAGAAGCCCTTTGCGATATGCTACCATCCTGAGTAAGGAATACCGATTCAGATCAATGATGTCATTTGTCTCTTCGCAGTCTCAAGTTTATTTACTTAGATGAAAATTTTGTTCCAGGATCGGTCCGATATTCGGAGCGGGTGCGGATCTCTTGATCGCCAACAACTGTAACACGAATACCGAAAGTTATAGTAATTTACCTCACAGTTACGACGGGGAACACGCATCGAGCAGCGTCTTGATGGGGGATTATCATTTCTCTGTGTTGGACTATGAAGTTTTCACACCGAACCATCCAGCCGGGAAGTCGTCGGGATGAATTTGCGGCTTTGTTAGCGTTGAAAGACGGGAAGGATTGATAATTGAGTGTTGATCCTGCGATAGAGGGGATTTTTTATGATATTATACCACCGAGGCATCACGATATTGAACTGATATTGTAAATATTGTAATATTTCAACAGTATTACCTATATAAATTAGTATAAAAGTGAATCTTTAGATTAAACGCGCCGATGAAGAGATTTTAAAGAATATTTGTAACGTTTATTAATTAGGAAAATGATTGAGAAAGAAGAACTCTAGACTCAATGGTTAAAATCAGCTTTATACGACTTGTTATTATTTTAAATAATAATTTATATCATGAGTGCATTATTTTTATGACAATAAACTTCTTTTATAAAAACTTTATCATCGAATAGTTAGATGGATGAATTGAGGATAAATTTATGTCTGAAAGAGATTGAATGAAGTAACTAGAATTATGATGATACATTGCTTTCTGTTGTCTGTGAATATTGAATGAGTTTTGAATCATTCAATTCTTTTTCCATGTATTTCTCGAGAAATTTTAGAATAGAAATAAGAAACAAACGATTGAAATTAGTAAAGTGCCTTGGATCCGATTAGTATAGTGATCAATTGATATATATATATATTGGTGTTATTATTTCTAAGAAATGGATGTTCAACAATTTATTATAAAAAAATATTGCGATGTGATGTATGCGCTGAAAATTCAACTCTGCTTATGCAAGAACAATAAATCGTCATTTAACATAAATGCTCATCAGTTGTTGATTCATTTTCCATCCCCTCCCTGATTCAAAAACCTCACAATCAGATAGCACCTTTCAGCATTAACTATCGCAGCAAGTTATGCATGCAGACATTTCTCATCAAAGAGAGATTCATTTCTTCAATCCATCAATCTTTTCAAAATTTCGGAATACCTCCTCGGTCTTCATGTGCTCCTGATCCAAATCCCAGATTTTTAACGAAAACTTTTCGAAATTTGTTATCGAAGAGAGGCATGCATGCATTCAATCATTCAATCAATCAATCAATCAATCAATCTTTTCAAAATTTTGCAATACCTCCTCGGTCTTCATGTGCTCCTGATACAAATCCCAGATTTCCAACGAAAACTTTTCGAAATTTGTTATCGAAGAGAGGCATGCATGCATTCATGCATTCAATCAATCAATCAATCATTCGAAAATTTCGAAACACCTCCTCGGTTGTCCTGTGCTCCTGATACAAATCCCAGATTTCCAACGAAAACTTTTCGAAATTTGTTATCGAAGAGAGGCATGCATGCATTCATGCATTCAATCAATCAATCAATCATTCGAAAATTTCGAAACACCTCCTCGGTTGTCCTGTGCTCCTGATACAAATCCCAGATTTTCAACGAAAACTTTTCGAAATTTGTTATCGAAGAGAGGCATGCATGCATTCAATCATTCAATCAATCAATCAATCATTTGAAAATTTCGAAACACCTCCTCGGTCTTCATGTGCTCCTGATACAAATCCCAGATTTTCAACGAAAACTTTTCGAAATTTGTTATCGAAGAGAGGCATGCATGCATTCAATCGTTCAATCAATCAATCAATCAGTCATTTGAAAATTTCGAAACACCTCCTCGGTCTTCATGTGCTCCTGATACAAATCCCAGATTTTCAACGAAAACTTTTCGAAATTTGTTATCGAAGAGAGGCATGCATGCATTCAATCGTTCAATCAATCAATCAATCAATCAATCAGTCATTTGAAAATTTCGAAACACCTCCTCGGTCTTCATGTGCTCCTGATACGAATCCCAGATTTTCAACGAAAATTTTTCGAAATTTGCCATCGAAGAGAGGCATGCATGCATTCAATCGTTCAATCAATCAATCAATCAATCATTTGAAAATTTCGAAACACTTCCTCGGTCTTCATGTGCTCCTGATACAAATCCCAGATTTTCAACGAAAAATTTTCGAAATTTGTTATCGAAGAGAGGCATGCATGCATTCAATCGTTCAATCAATCAATCAGTCATTTGAAAATTTCGAAACACCTCCTCGGTCTTCATGTGCTCCTGATACAAATCCCAGATTTTCAACGAAAACTTTTCGAAATTTGTTATCGAAGAGAGGCATGCATGCATGCATTCATTCATTCATTCAATCAATCAATCAATCATTCGAAAATTTCGAAACACCTCCTCGGTTGTCCTGTGCTCCTGATACAAATCCCAGATTTCCAACGAAAACTTTTCGAAATTTGTTATCGAAGAGAGGCGTGCATGCATTCAATCATTCAATCAATCAATCAATCATTCGAAAATTTCGAAACACCTCCTCGGTTGTCCTGTGCTCCTGATACAAATCCCAGATTTCCAACGAAAACTTTTCGAAATTTGTTATCGAAGAGAGGCATGCATGCATTCAATCAATCAATCAATCAGTCATTCGAAAATTTCGGAACACCTCCTCGGTCTTCATGTGCTCCTGATCAGGAAACCCCGGATTTTAGCAATTACATTCTGAAATTCTTATCAGAGCCATTTATTTCACAGGGAAGTAGGAATACCTCCGAGGAAAGGAAAACGAGACGGTGAAATAAACTAGACCATCAATTATACCAATTCATTGTTTATTGTTCAGATATAATTCAGTCAATAACATCATTTATACAGTTACATTAAGTTCAGATGGGAATGGCCCGTATGGACACTTCCCGATTGGACACGAGATTTTTCGGAGACGAGCTTTTTTCCGATGGTAGCACGTCCAAACATCCCGATACCGCATTGCCACAACAAAAAACGACCGGGGTTATTGTCACAATCACCCCATGGGAGCTTGGGCGCATTTTGGAACACTTCGCAGACCACCTCGTGTTGTGAAAATACACGCGTCCGAAAAATCTCCCGTCCGATCGCGACGTGTCCGAAAAATTTGGTGTCCAATAGGGACGTGTCCAATAAAATAAATTATTGGACACGTGGCCAATGCGACTCGTGTCCAATCGGAAAGTGTCCATACGGGGCCGGGTCGTTCAGATCATTCATTCAGAACGTGATTTGGGTTGCCTGTAACCAGGCGCCCGATCAGGTAAAACGCTTCAAAAATGTCCGTCCGGTTGCCTAAAGTCAGGCGATCCTCTTCTCTCGGTGATTCGAATGCTTTCTCTTCGTGACGTAGCCTCGGTGCTATTCGCCTCTGACCAAGAATCAAGACTCGAGTCGAGTCTCCGCAGTGCAAGTCCGGGTAACGGATCGTGCAGCCGCTAACCTTCTTCAAGGCGAAGTTACTAGCCTTTCGAAATAATTAAGACCGCTTTCTACCAGAACAACATACTGTAATAAAGCGGTACGCTGGTTATCGGTACAAAACTGCGCAAAGTCCGACAATATTTGACTCAAAAACAATAAATTTCATTTGGAAATAAAATAAAACATGAAATACGAATTCTTCGTCCTGGGAACATGTTGAGTCAATTTTAAAAATACAGTTTCCCCCACTATGAGGCGACATATGTGACTTCTTCGCTACTAGAATGACAATCGCGTGGACAAAGATGTGGAGAAGTGTCATCAAGACTGTTTTTATCATTATCATTTCATTCTCTCAATATGGTAAGTCGAATTTAATTTCTTTTCCCAACTCTATTTCACACTAAAATTATCATCGTTCTTAATCAGCACGCGAAAACGTATTGCGATATCATTGACAAAACCCTACGGTCCGGAAATTAACAGTTCGTCGATTAGAATGACTCTATTATTGCTGTATATATCTTCTGAACTGTACATTCTACGCGAAAATCCGTCTGAACCTTTTTCGTAGAGAATTTCACGAGCTCAAATTTGATTCCGGTCAGTTTTCACCTAGAATCAACCATAAGTGAGATATCAGCAAAATAAGTATCGTCTAACAATCATTCGATCTGTTTCATCTATAAACAATGATTACAACGAAGACCAATCATCGATATGGAATCTCGAAGCTATTTCCGGTTCGGTATTACGAATCCTTAGAAGATCTCTTACTCACCGCGATTTCAAAACTTTTACAATCTGCAGCATCACAGATGACTGATCGATGGAGAAACTGGTAACGAGAATTCTTCCTGTCTATCCACCCGGAATCTGAGTCACCAAAAGCGGAGAAAAGAACGTCGATATTCGAAAATGAAAAAACAAAACCGTTGGGTAATTTTTTTGTTCAATTATATTTTACAGTATTTTGTCAAGAGGAAGACGACGATGTGTACAGAGGCAAATACCTGGGTAAACTGAACGCCTATCACCATCAGGTAACCGGCGACGTCTACGCCGTCGACGAGTACACGCTGCTGCTAACGTCTTTCAGCTACGATGGTAACGGAGCTGACACCTTCTTCTGGGCGGGAGCAGCTAATCGTCCTGGTCCACAGGGTTTCATAGTCCCGGACGAATGGGGAAAGTCAGTATAATTACATGTTTCAAGATATCAAAAATTACAGTATTACTTTACGGTTTTCCGAGTATGATTCGATTATTACACGGAAATATTTTTTATTATCGCAGGACCAACGTCCTCGAGAGATACTTCAACAAGGATTTCACCCTGACGCTTCCGGACAACAAAAAGATAACGGAGATAAAATGGTTCGCGATTTACGATCTCTCTAATCAGGTGAGTGAATGACTGCTGCAGTCTGATTATATGAATGATTCGAAAGGGAAAAAGCGAGGGTGAAGTTCTAGTGTTTCTGATACGTATTGCCACCGTGATTTTGAGTGAAAAAAAAAAAAAAAATACTGTCCATAATCAATTTTTTGTATCATCTCGTGCAGAATACCTTCGGTGACGTTTATATCCCCGAAGAATTCGATCCTCCAGGACCCCAAAAGATTTCTCAACTGTCGAAAAGGTCCCACGACATATCGTCCGAGGCGATCGAAATCCTGGACGCGAAGACTATTCGAATTCCACAATTTTCTTACGACGGATTAGGAACGGCTTATTTTTGGGTAGGAGTCGGTCCTCAGCCTTCTAGCAAAGGGACCAAAGTACCGGACGATTATGGATAGTCAGTATATATTCTATGATGCCAAGAAAAAAAAATCGTCAAACATGTCACAAACTCTTCGATATACTCTCAGTCTAGATCCACTGAGGGCCTACAACAACGAGGACATCACGATTCAGCTCCCGGGAGAAATGACTGTCCATCGGATAAACTGGCTCAGCGTTTATGACCTAGATCAGAAATCGAATTACGGATCAGTCATCATTCCCGAGGGTCTCAACGTACCTCCTTCCCTGGTCAAAGTGAGTAGAGACAATGAAAAAAAAAAAATGATTGACTTGATACCAAGGAATCAGAAAAAGTTTCTTCTTCTGTTCTTTTGGATCAATTCTTATCAATAACATGTCGAACAATTATTCAATCTGTTTTATCTATAAACAATGATTACGATTGAGAAGATCAATCATCGATATAGAATCTCGAAACTATTTCCGGTTCGGTCTTATAAATCCTAGAAGATCATTCGAAAAAAATTATTGCCTTGATACCAATAGGAATCAATGAAATTTTCTTTTTCTCTTTTTTTAGATCGATTTTTATGAATAAGGCTATTTTTTTCTTCAAGGGTTCGATTCCCATATTAAAATAGAAGAAGATCGAGTTTTCAAAGTGATAAGAAAAAACATCGTTTAATTATTGAATAATCGTTAACCAAATGAAAATTTGATTCGTTTTTTTTTTTTCTATCAGGTAACAAAGCACGCAAATGCATTACCGAATTGCGTACAACTGCACAAAAACTATCAAATGAGTTGGGAGATATTCGGCCCTCAGATAACGATCCAGCTCACGGGTCAAGTCGGTGAGTTCGTCTCGATATTAGATATTGAATTTAGCCAGTGGCCAATGGCGAGGCTCTCGGACCCGTCCGGAGTTGTTCGAACGTTGTAATCAACTATCTATGATCGTTTTTCGTCTCTTCGAACAGAGGAAAACGAGTACATGGGTTTCGGACTGTCCGGATCGGATGAAAAGACGCAAATGGAAGGCGCAGACGTTACGATAGCGTATATAGACGGGGCCAGAGGCTACGTCACGGATTATAGTATCTCTGCCTACGCACCGGTTAGTCAAATGATTCGAGATTCTGATGGACAAAAGCTAATGAGAATTCAGAGCGAAAAATGATGTTTTCGATCCTTTTTTTACAGTGCGGAAAGGTCCTCGGACAGTACAAGGGAGTTTGCAAGGACGAACTCGTGGGGGGACAGGACAGTAACCAGATATTCACCTTCATTAGGAAAGACGGTGTCAACGCTATCACTTACAGACGTACTTTGATATCGTGTGAGTATGAGACGAGATAAGACAATTGTAAGAAGAGAATGACGTGCTTTTGTGTCTCCGAAAGTCAACAGGAAGAAAAAAAAAGAGTGCCATTCTAACTAAATTATCGATTGATCGATTTATCGATTAATAATGAATTAATTACCGTAGCTGACCCCCTGGACAAGGTGTATCCGACCGATCGTCCTGTCTACGTTGTCTGGGCTCTCGGTAAACTCGATGAGAACAAGGAACCGAATTTTCACGACGTTTATCCAAAGGGCAATCTCAAACTCGAATTTAACAGAACTGAGCCTGAAAATTCGTGCATGGATTTCACACAGAATGACGATTCCCTGCGGTAAAGAGAATCAAAAATAATAATAATAATAACGATTAAAAACCAAAATTCAATGCGTACTTTTCTTTGAACAATAATCAGGGTGCCTTGGGACAAGTCAGAGATATTCGACAGATCGATAAGAACATTCATCGCGACAATTGGTCCTTCCGGTGGCAAAAAAGGATATCAAGGAATAACAGGTAAGGGCACCGATGACCATTAATTAGTAACATTCGATATGGAAGATTGTTAAATTGTTAAATTTCACATATAGGTCAGACATCGACAGGCCTAGCATGGTACATAAACGGTTATTTGGTACCAGAGCTTTACCTGAGGCGAGGATTGACCTACAGCTTCAAGGTCCACGGTGGTAACAATCCCCACAGTGCCAGTACTTATCATCCATTCATTATCACTGACGAAAGACACGGTGGGTACGACAGACTTACAGACATATCGCAAAGCAGGGTCAGGGTATTGGCTGGTGTTGAATTCACAAGACGAGGGAGGCCACGACCTACAGCAGGTAATTGCACACAAATTCCATAACTATGGGTATACAATACAGCTAATTACCTCGCCTATTAGACCGCTACCTCCCCTATTTGACCAGCATAAAAGAAGGGCGCTGTATCTACTAGATAGAGCGAAAATAATATTGCGAGCGGGAGATTGTCAAATAGCCGAGATCGTCAAATAATCGAGGTCGTCAGATAGCAGAGGTCGTCAACTAACCAAAGTTATTTAATAGCCAAGTTCTTTGAATAGACTAATTCGTTGAATAGCCGAGGTCGTCAAATAGCGGAGTTCGTCGAATAGGCGAGGTTGCTGTAAATTTAACCGCGCGATGATTTTTGATCGTGTTTTCTTGTTTCAAGTCGGTCCTCTGTGTCTGAGCAAGCACAACGGGAGAGACCGAAGACTTGACGACGATTTTCCATCGTTTAGAAAGTTCAATAGAACTTTGATCCAAGTTTGTGAGCCAGGTGAGATAGACAAATAATTTTTTTTTAGTTTTTTACGTTGATACGAATTGACTGATAATCGTTTTCTTTTCTCTGTCACAGGGGATCCTGGTCTTCTCGAAGTGACTCCAAATTCAACCTGGCCAGACACTGTCTACTACAATTCTTTCACTCACGCTAATATGGGATGGAAAATTCATGTGGTCGACGCATACACTAAAAACGAAGCAATCGCACTGAGATTTAGCTGGTTGACTGGAATTTCAATTGTTTTTTTTCGTCTCATATAAGATGAGGTTCAATATAGTCAGAATGTTGAATTCATTCAGTTACGTCAGGATACGTAATTAAATATTAATTAAATAAATTATTATCATTAATTAGTATTATAATTTTTTTTTATAATAATAAATGTTGATTAATCAATCATTCAAATTTCCATCTTCATTCTTGTTACCTTATTTAAACAATCCAACAATAAAAAAAAAGTAATTATTATATTATTCATAAAAAAATCAGTTAGTAATCAAAAGATCATATTAAACGATTCGAAAGTCTTTTTTTTTCTGTGATGATTTGTAGATTACTTTTTTTCGTTTTAATTTTCAATAATAGTTTTATCATAATAATGTTTAATCATATCACCAATATTTCGCGGACACAGTATATAATGACAACGAAATTAAATAACTACAGTATAATATATATATATATATAACATATAATACCATTAGTTTAGACTTTAGTTTGTTATATATTTCTTACAATAAATTAATTTACGTATCATCATCAGCGCATTTGTATTTTTCTTTCTTTCTCTCTCTTTCTTTGACTATTATTATTATTATTATTATTATTATTATTATTTTTACAAATTTCAGATTGAATACTAACATAAGCTCATATAATTATTATTAAAGATAATTATTGGCAGCATGCTCCGAAAGCAATCAGGTCAGCATATGATAATTTTAGTCGATTGTGATTATAAATTAAGATATATTTAATAATGATAATAATAATATATTACAGTAATTAATAGTTTTTAAGTATTCAACAAAAGACAATAAATTTTTATCGCTGCTATCTCTATGACTGAAGTTCATTCATTCTATTATTATTATTCAGTTGTTTTTTTTTTCCAATTTTTAAATTAATTATAGTAGCTCTATTATCTAATAATCTAATATTGCTCTAATTTTTCTGATCTGATGATGTGTGTAATAATAATTTCCCACACATCTCTTCGTCCTTTTTACACCGTTATTATAATTTCTTACAAAAAATCGATCTTTTGTTCTTTTGTGCATTTGAACAAAAAGAAAAACTTGAATAAATAATAAGTACTTTATATAATTCATGCAGTCGACTTTTCTCAAATTGATTCTTATCATTGTGATTGAAAAAAAAATCATGAAATTATCCTTCATTTTCCAAATTCCTTCTCTCATATCACGACTCAAACAAAATAGAAAGACGAAAGATTGTAAAAATTAATCATCAAACGAAATAAAATCACAAATCGTCTCACAGTTTTTTCTATGTTAAATCACACACTTCATTAAAAGACAATTAAAACGATGATTGGAAAGGATTTTTTTTTCTGTTTTTTACTTTGAAAACCAAACGGAATAAATGACTGAAAATTTAAGAATCATGGAAAAAAAAGGGAAAAATTCCAACAACACGAAACTATAAATCATTGAATTGAAAGTGGCCTCGGATATGGCAAGAGTTGATTAATGAATGAAATTAATTACAATTCGAGTGTTATTATAATTGTTTATTCTATAATTATTCCCTGTGAAATTCTAAAAACTGATGCAAAATAGCCGGTAATTCGGAACACTGAATATCACTTTTGCAAACCGCCTGTGCAGCTAGGCACTTCAGAGTAATATAATTAACCAAATTAACGTTATTGTGTGGATTCATCGATATCAACCTGGCCGGAGTGTCTCCGGACTTGTTTGGCGTGTCCAAATGAGCGCCGTAGTCGAGTAGGAGTTTAATTAGCTGTGAAAAATTATCGTTTATGAAATAAACGAGCAAAAGAAAAAAAGAAAAAAAATCAACGTCAAGTTCAGAATATAAATCGTTGTACTTGATTGAGACAAGACTTACCGGGTTAAAAAAATTGTAGGCGTTACTGGCCACGTGGAGTGGCGTCGACCGAGATTCGTTCCTGGCATTAACGTGGGCCCCACACAATAGGAGAAACCTGATCACGTCCAGGTGAGGAAATATCATCTGGAACAGGTCAATCAACAAAAGGGTTAATCAGGTTCGTACAGAAATTAAGACTGAATAAAATGTTGAATGGATAATTAAAGGAAAATTTTACAAGTTTAAGGAAATTTTTGACTCAAAATTCGTGATCAGCGATCCAAAAAACCATGGGGTAGAAATTTTCAGAAAAATTTGATGAACCGTTTTCGAGCTGTTATCATTTCTTGCGAAATTTCGTTTTGCGAATGACTCGAAAGCGATCGAACCGATCAAATCCAAATTTGGAACGGTTTCAATCAAAATTTCATCAAAATCGGTTGATTGGTTGTTGAGTTATCACAAATTGAATTTTTTACTGTCTGAAAAACTTTTAGAAAAACTCGAAAACTATTAGATCGATCGAATCCAAAATTTAGTCAATTTGGTCAGAAAAACAAAAATCGATGATTCCAGTCTCGAAATATCGTCAATTGAAATTAATCGTTCAAAATGTTCTTATTTGAATAACCAAAAAACGATGGAATCGATCAGATCAAAATTCATAACAGTTTTAGATTCTAAAAACCGGCGTCGATTGAGACAAATTTCATCAAAATCGATTGACCAGTTGTCAAGATATTAATAATGGAAAAAAATTGACGACAATTGATTTCCGGTAATTCCCAAGATCCCAAAACCTGCGTGCATATAATAATATCATAAAAACTGAACTTGATCAATCCGACTTTTTACGTCGCATGTAATTTAATCACCGGTTAAACCGGGCGCGCGACCCTGCCACGGGAATCATAGCACACACAGACATTCAACCGAACCCCAAGGTCCTCGAGAAAAACCGAAGAAGGGAGTGCAGATGAACTCCCAATCCGGCTTCAGTATCCAACCTGTCTCTCAGAGAGCGAGACCTGCGTCGCGAAATGTCGTTCCAATCAACGATATCGCTCTCCCTGATCCTCTGCGTCCTCCGATCATCGGCCCAGACGAACCCAGCCTCGGACTACGGCCCGGACGCTCAATCCTCGGTCAGTACTCTCGGCAGGACAAGAGAAGACAACATCAACTGTTTCGTCCAGGTGGATCGCCTCCTCGCTGACAAATGGAGTGCGAAACTGGACCCGGATCCCTCGATCGCGAACCGATTCCGGGACCAAGCTGAAGACGCCGGTCAGTCGAGGCTGGCCAGTGACCGTAAAGTCAAGCTGGACGGTCTCGGCTCCTGCATGAGGAACCTGACCAAGAAGCTCAACGACACCGCGATATCGGATTGCATGGACGACCTGGTGGCCAGCGAGCTCGAGTACGACGACGTGATATCGCTGCCGGAGTTATTCGACGACACCCTGCCTCCGCCCTTCCTGACGTTCCTCGATTTCGAGGACCTCGTCGGTCTCTTGAAGCTCGACAATAATTCGTTCATATACAAAGTGGCCAGGGAGTATTTGGCCGCTGAGAACAGCGAAGGGGACAGGGTATTCGTTATCGATCAGTCCTGCGAGTGGAGGAACTACGACGCCCTGAAGAAGTCGAGGGACCGCGGGGTCCCCGCGATGCTCGCGGAGTTCAGACAGCAAGTGATCAGATCGTTGTCCTTGCAGATAGCGCACGGCGTGTTTCAGGCGAGGGATCTGCGCCCCGGAACGTGGATCACGGTGTACCGACGCTGGTCCATCGTCAGATTGGAGAACCTCAAGGAGCTCGAGACGTTGATAAACGACCTGAAGACCCAGACGTTCACCGTCGATCAATTGTGCAAATACGCTACGGTTCTTGCCACAAATTTTGCCGAATATGAGCTCAAGGTTTTGCTGCCGAAACGGTCGTCGCCGTTGAAACTGACGGCTGGGCAGCTCGACAAGAGGACCGAACTGACGGAGAAGAGGATCTGCGGTTCTGGTTCGGAGATGAAAAGCTGTTCGGAGTTCAGAAGACTGAAGAAATCGTTCGAGGATGACTCGAAGTGCTTGGAAACGTTCGGTGAACTCTTGTCGAATCATATTTTAAACTCGATTATAGAGAAGTACGCCGATTACGAGCCTCGTATCAGGTATCCGGAGATAGTTTGCAAGATGACGACACCCTTGGGGAGTATCGCTATCAGATATTGCAGATGCGTCGGTAGCTTCTGCTCATATCAACACGTTGGTCATCTGAACGCTGATTCTTACAGACTTTCCAACGGTAGCCTAGTGTTGACCGGTATTTTGTAGTATGTAGAAAGTGGCACTTTCCGCACTGCTTCGAAAATCATACTTTTCGTACTAGTGTGACAAAAAAAAAAAAAAACATATGTAAATGTTGTGATATAAGCGATTTGGTCGTTTAACTCGAAAATTATTGTCCATATATGCTTTGATTGTTAATAAATCGTCACTTAATCATCACATGCCGAATATCCTGAATCTGTTTATTACCTTTTTCTAGATCAGTTGCTGGATAAAAACTTGGAGACACCAATGTATTAAATTACTTTTGAAAATGCTTCAATATTAACGTCATTGTTAGTAGAAAAAAGTACAAATTTTTATAGTTAATGGACTAGTGTCAATTAGGACAGATTATGTACTTTGCTGCAGCTGAGATTGGGGCAAAATGGACAGCGAAGCGAAGAATCTAATCTTTCCAAGAGTAAACAGTGTAAAAATAGTAATTTTGGGAAATAAGCTATTTTTTTTCTCCAATTTTTAGGATCAAGTGTCTCAAATGAAATTGAAACATACCTAGATTGCTTATTAGTAATGAAATATTAGCATCGTTTGTTAAATCCTTTCACAACCATTGGAATATAAATGAAGAAAGTTGAATGGTTGAACATAATTTTTGACATATATAGAATCATGATTAATTTTCCAAACTTGACTTGTCTAAAAAAATGACACAAATTTTAATACTTCTCAGAATTGAAACTCTCGATTGTTCGCATAGCCTGGAATTACTACATACGTCACTCGCGGAGTCTGGGGAAAAACCTGATCGCATATCACTTCAGTCGAAACAGGTTTGCTGACATATAAGCTCAAGGATCTCACCGAGATGACAAAGAAAAGTTGAGAGGATACCGAAGAAGCATAAAAAGTCACGAACTCGAGAGAAGCCATTTAGAAATAAAGTGAACAAGAATCTGACCGACTATAAATAGTTGAAATTCAGTCCCTCACCGAACGCTTCAATAACCCCGAATGAGTATCAATCATGTTCTTAGATAGGAAGCGAATTGCGTAACCCGTTACAAATATGGCTAGCAAAGTTCTTCATAACCGTGTGACCACGCGAGAAATAGTCAGTCGAATCCAGTTTCTCGTCGGACACACTTCAGTTTGAGAATTAGTGCGAAACAGGTTTTTATAAATCATACGACCGCCTCATGGTCGATGCCACAGCGAAATATAGAAGAGACTTAAAGACGTGAAACAAGGAAGACTCGGTCCATCATGAAGATCGCGCTGCTCTTACTCTTCTCCACGAGTCTGATCCACTGCCTCGAAGGACGGCACCAAGTTCCAGCCATGGATCCGAGCTTCTTGACCAACCTGCACGCTGAATACCTCAAGGAGGCCAACTGCCTGCTTCGAATAGACGATATTCTTTCCTCAAAGTGGACTCGGCACTTTGAAAAGATCCCTATAAGCGATTTGGGCGCTCTAACTCCGTCATTCGAGCCCGACTCACCGTCGAAGCCGATGTACAACACGGAGGAACAGGAGTGGCTGATGGAGAGCGGCTCTTCAGCGAAGGAAATAGACTCCTGCCTCCGTCTCCTGGTCCCGGACATCGTGCCTCTGATGAACCAGCGAGAGATGGACTGCCTGAACTCCATGTTCGCCCACCACGTACAGGAGGAACTCGTCCACGAGGAGATATTCGTCGAGGATTTGAAGACCACCGAGCGGGAGCAGCTCCCCTTCAGGAGGTTCGTCAGCTTCACACAATTCGTCGAAATGATGTTCCAGAGCCGGACTCCGGACGAACTCGGAAGCTTGGAAAGGGTCGTTTACGAACACGCCGAGAGCTACTTGACCACTGACCAAGACCGGCTGGAGCGCACCTACATTATAGAGCAGGAATGCGAGTGGAAGAACGCGAGGAAACTCCGGGAGACTTCGGGCAGCGAAAAGTACGCAGAGTTCGAGAGGCAGGTCAGGGATTCGGTGAACCAGCAACTCGGCAGTCGACTGGTCAAGTATTGGAGGCTCAACTCGACGTTGCCATCGGACAGGTACGCCGCGTGGTCAAGGTCGCGTAGCGAAATGGAGTCGAGGATAAGGACGGAGGTCGTTGAACTGATGAAACAGAAGAAGGACGCTCAGTCTCTGTGCGAACATGCGACGAAATTTGCCTACAAGCTTTCGGACGAGCAGGCGGACATCCTGCTGATGGACGAAGGCTCTGGGATCGACCTCAGGGTGTCCGAAGTGTACGAGAAAACTAGGACCGTGGAAGAGGCCATGAAGAGAGTCGGGGACTTCAGGCACCCGGTGTTCGAGGCGATAGCCGCCAAGTACCAGACGGGGACGCGGTGTTTGACCGCATTTTCTCATCTGGTGCAAAATCACAGGAGATTTGACATGGCACTGGGTTTCGTTGACGGGACGTACAACTACGCTGAATTTTATTGCAAGCTCAAGAACCTCAACTTGGGACTGATAGCCACGAGGTTTTGCAAATGTGTCGGAAGTTTTTGCGTAGCTCATGGACTCGCTGCTCTGTTCGCAGAGGAATATATTCTCACCCAATCACCGGATGGATACTACACAGTCGTACTTAGCGGGCTTAAGAGCAGGGAAAAAGTACAGAGCTGGAATGATGCCTGAATGTCGGAGAGACCCTTGGAGAGAAGCTGACAGACAAGTTGTTGACGTTTGGGATAATACCAGTCATTAATTATCATTGTAAGATTGTTTTTCCACTCTTTATGACTGATAATAAAATGAGGATATCGTTGATGAAACTCGTTCCACAGTCATTTTTACACATGATACATCGGTAACGGTTATTTTCCTCTGTGGTACACATCCTTACTTAATTATATTAATCCTCGGATCGACTGTAGTAACAAAAGCCTTTGAGATTTAGATTCGGAAAGACCAGTTTTTTTTTTTTTTAGTTTTTTGTTTGGTTGTTTTAAACTTGAAGTAACAAATATTTACCTCATATTCTCAATAGAGGATAAATACAAAATGAATCCAAATTGTAGATGGAGTCAATCATCAAATTTTGGTGAATTTCAACTGAGACACAAATTATGTTATTTTTCAATGATTATTCTGTCTTCTTTGATCATGGAAAATTACTAGATCCAAAATGATGGTCTATTTTTCAATAATATTTTCAACACTAAAAAACAAAAATCAAGTTGGACCTTCAAATTCCTGCTTCAATAACGATTTTTCTTTCTTTTATCCTAAAATTTACCGATCCCAACATTGAAAACATCAGCCTAGAATAAAATTCATACATGAATCTTGCATTTCATTCATTAAATTTTTTTGTGACTGCGAAAAAAGCAAGATGACACTTTTTTTTCCTTTCTTAGTGTTTGATGAATCGAATTTTAATGAATGATCTTCCAAAAACGAAGAATAATAAACCACTTTGAAAAAACAAGTCAGATACTATTTTTTCGTCCTTCATTTGTGATTAAAAAAAAAAAAGATGACGTCCTTACATGTATAAATGAATTGAATTAAATCAAGAAAAAGAAGGGGTCGAAATCCGAAAGAATGTCTCATACTTGTTTCCCTCTTGCATGAATTTCATTGTCAGTAAAATGTCAACGAAAACAATCCCAGTTTATTAAAATAGTCAGTGGGCATCCTTGCAAGAATAATAAGGAAACAAATAACTCATTTCGTGAACTTTAACCAGAAAAATACACCGGCTGATTACATTCTAAGTTTATAAATAAGAGTTGAATCAACAATGTGCGTCATGGTGTAGGAAGATCTCCTGCACCTTCGAAAAGGAAGATCTTCTGAACATTCCGCAGTACATTTATTTTAGTCGAACCACAACGAAACCGATCCAACTGGTTCCCATACCCGACGTCCTTCAGTCGACGTCGCACATCTTTGGCAAAAAGATATAAATAAAATGTAACCCCACCTATAAAGATCGGATCCTCACTACGCCAACGGCTAGTACAGTACCGCTTTCTGCTATGCATTGACGTGCGGTTTGGACAAACGAAACCGAAACCACTGCAAAAATAGAAAAATCAAAAAATCGCGATGTCTATCTACCCATTCGCCCTCCTGATCGTCTCGATAGTGGCGTCAGTGGCCTCCGATTACAACTGCGAGTATCCCTCGATCTACGATTTTCCCTCCTCAGAAGAAGGAGACTACGACTACTTCACACAGTCGTCGAAGCGACCTCCGCCGATGATATCCACGACCCATCATCATCATCATCATCAGCATCGTAAGCCAACGGAAGCGCCAAAACGTCCTACGATAACAGGCGAAGACGTCCCAGCACAAACCACGTCGAGACCATTTCGACCACCACCGCCTGGCACCGGAGCCGTATCGTCACCTGCACAGGATGTGCCTGCTTTGGGAGTAGTTATATCGCGAGGTGGTATCGACCTGAACAACATCCAGCAGACCCAGATGCACGAGTTGCACTGTCTCGACGTTCTGGACAGGCTGATATCGACCCAGTGGCAGAACGACATCGACAGACTGCAGGTCAACGACATCGGTAATTTTTCTACGGTGATCAAAGTTCCTGAATTTTCGGGGTACTACAGTAACCCCGAGTCAGAGTGGATACAGGAAGAGGGCATGGCGTTGACGAAGCTGGACAAGTGCGTTAGGAACATGGTCAGCAAGGCGGCGTCGAAGATGCACCAGACGGAGGTTGACTGCATGAACAAACTGTACCCGGATTACCTGTCGAGAGAGAGCAAGACGACGAGACTGACGGACACGTACATAAGAGAGACGTCCAGGGAGCAGCTACCGTTCAGATCGTTCTACAATTACTTCGAGCTCGTCGAGGTACTGTTGAACAACAAGAACATCGAGGCTCTGGACGACGAGCAGAGGGCGCTGCACGAGGACATAGTAGATCTGTACATAAAAAGCGAAGAGGACAAGACGAAGAGGTGGTTCATAGTCGAGAAGGAATGCGTTTGGAAGAATTCGAGATTTTTGAGAGAAGTGAACACCGACGATGAACGCTACAGGAGATTCGGTAAACTTGTTAAAACGAACGTCAACACTTATCTGGTCGCCGAGATCCTGAGGAAGTGGGTACCTGGGGCGATAATTCCAGAATTCAGGCAAGTTCATTCATACAACGATTTGAACCGGAAGTTTAACATTCATTTATTTCAGGTACAACCTTTGGAACAAAGCGAGAGCAGCAATGGACAAGGAGATATCTGACAAGATGTCGGAATTTCAGGCAGAGAGACGCGACGCCGAGTTCATGTGCTCGTACGCCGGTCAGTTCGCCGAGAAATTCTTCAACGATCAGAAGTCGATCCTCTTCGAGGGAATGAAGACGAGTGCTCAGTCGGCGAATCTGCGAACCTATCAGAAGTACTCCCACGTGGTGGCACTGGCCGAGGAATTGAAGGGGAAGAGCGACACTCGTCTGTCGAGGGTCCAGTTCCTGGTGGACGAGTTCAAGGAGGAACACTACTGTCTGACAAACTTCGTGAGGATGGTCGAAAACCATCAGCGCTACATGATAGCCTCGTCGTTCGTGGACGAGGTCCTTCCGTACGCTCACACTTATTGTCTGATAAAAGAAATGTCAGCCGGACTGGTGAACCCGAGATACTGCAAGTGCCAGGGTACATTTTGCGAAGAATTCGGAATGGCTACCCTCAGAGCGGAGAGATACCAGCTGGTACTGCTGCCCAACAACACTTACAGCGTCGTGATGAACCCGGATTACAAACCGCTTCCGCTCGACGAACTCATAGCGAATGCTAATCAGCGGATTGCTGAACAGAAATTCAATACGTGGTGGTACAGACACCAGAAGAATCCCCCGGCGCTGGCCATGCTGCCGCTCAGGACCTGAGCACGCGACTGATCACCGATGATATTGTGGTTTCACGTGGAAACTGGCCGGCATTATCGTGTTGGTAAGGCAGACTGGCCAGTTTCCAGAAAAAATTGAATTCGATACATTTTGTAAAAATTCTTGAAATAATAACGTTATGAAAGAAAAAAAACTGTGTCAGGATTTATTATCGACCTATAATACGAAGCTATAGTACTCTTGCTCCAGCCGATCCACTAGTTTCTCCAAGATCGTCGACTTTAACGGCGTTCAATGCGTCCTCCCATAAAATGGACAAGTGTTCGTCATATTTTTCGAAACAGGATCTTTGATCTTTCTGTTTCTATTGCAGCAGGAGTATAACGTCATAAGAGATAACTGCCTCGTCCTTTACGACCGGACACGATGGTAATCACCACGAATACACAAGCTAAGTGTAAATTCATTTCAAACCCGCAATGTCACCGTTTGTATCTTACGATATGAAAACCATTTTTTTTTTTCTCAGGCTAGTCGAATACATGATAGCGATTACAAATCATAAAATTGACAGAGAACGTGGTCGCAGGTATTGTTGATATTAATGAGATGCAAATTGAAATGGTAATTAGACGTTAGCTCTGGAAATTTATGAACGTTGTACACTCTAACCCGGAAGAAATATGTTTTTTCTCTTATTGGATAAATTTTTATTCGGATTGTATGAATTTTCATCAAATTTGACCAAATTCTGTCTCTATTTTGTCATTATCGAATGATACAATATCAAATTTTGTCACTTATACCTCTGCACATTTGATGAAAATCCTTTACATAAATAACGTTATGGAAGTATAACTAAACATTTGTGTATATAGAAGCTGTATTAATTATTGATGAACGATCTCGTAACGCCCACTAGTCTCATTTTTCTCAAGTTCATATTTTTCCCCAAACAATCGAGCTATGATATGTTTCTGGCAAAAGCTTCCGTTACATTCGCAATACTGAGGTGTCAAGTATCCACCGTAAGTGGGTCCCGAGCTGCAGGATACATCCGGATACGAAAGCTCGCTGCTCACGAAGCTGGTCGCGATCTCGAACCGCTGTTGATTGAGAAGAAGGACCATGACTGACCACCAACAGTTGAAATCCTCCGCCAACCGATCTCCGAGTTGCCCTAAATGATTGCTTCGAGGGTCGCCCACCTTCTTCAGATAGTCTCTCATCGATGTGGCCTCACCAACCGCGTGGTATCCTCCGAGTTTCAAGAAGTCCAAGCGATCCCCTCGGTCCAAGAGGATCTCCGATTGTTCCGATGCGAATCTCCGCCCCAGATCACTCGCGTTTTCGCACAATGATCGAGGATCGTTTTCGACCGGTTCCAGCATATCGATCGCGGTCTTCATCTCGGTTGTAGAATTCAACCAGGCTTCGATTCGTTCGCGGCTTACGGCGTCGGCTACGTCGACGTTTATAATCAGATTGTGAGCCAGTTCTAGATCATGGGATTTTATGACGATGTTCTTCACAGAGTTCAGCAGTTCTTCGTCGTCTTTGGCTTCCTTGATGCTCCTAAGATCTTCCCAGTCGCATCTCTGCCTCAAATTCCAAACAATTTTATCCTTGTCTTTTTCTTCACGTGACACGTAATTCTCCATGTCTTGATAAGTGTTCGTTTCTATTTCGGTAAGATTATCGATGCTCCGATTTTGAAAGACGACAAGCTTGAATTCATTGAGGCTTAAAAATTTTCTGAAAGGAAGATCGACTCGGTTTAACCGGTTCTCAGCGATCCTTGCCAACTTTTCTTCGTTCTCGATCAACCTTTTCAACATTTTCTTCGCACAGATTCTGGTATCGTTGTCGAATTTGTTCAACACAGATTCGTAAAGTCCTGCCGAACACTGGCGAAGTTTATCCGTGAGATCATCCGCCTCCAAGAGCCACTCTTGAAATCGAGTATTGTACATCGGATTTGTTGGTTTATCGAATGAAAATATCGTCGGTATTGATCCAAGATCGTCGACTTTGATCTCGTTCAATTCCTCCTTCCACAAAGTGGCCAAAAGTTCGTCAAATTTACCATAACAGGATCTATCCTCCCTCTGAATCCGTTGCAACTCGTTCAGAACAGCCTCAGGCTCGGCCTGACTGACGAAGACGCAACCGAACCCGACGGTAATTACCACCATGAATGCACAAGGTGAGTGGAAATTCATGTTGAACCAACGTTACTGCACTGATCGCGACGACCGACTGCATCGGTATGAATATCGTCGAAGCACGTCCCTCCTTTTATATGCAGGTATCACTCCGAAGCTACGGTCATAACGGTAGGCAAATAAGGAGTTGAATAATGATAACCTGCCTCTTGGGTTTTACGAAAGGATTGAAGAATGTCATTGAATATATATCACCGTTTTATTTTTTATCGTTGAACGGATTCTTTGAATATAACGATTCGCAGAAAGACGAGGTACTGAACTTGTCTCATGTAAAAAAAAAAAACCAACAATCAGTCGGTGGAAGTAAAAGAAAAAAATGTGAACAAACAATAGAATGATCAATTCAGTTTCCCACAGTAAGACAATGGCATTACATCATCGATTTTCATTTTTCTCATTGTGTATCGTCGTCTCGAATTACGCAGAATAAATTTTTTTTTATCTGATCAGAAATGAAATTCTATCAAAATTTTATTGGAAATTATGTGTATTTTGTTTCAATGTTGCATAATTTGATTTTTAATTAAAAAAACACTATCCTAGCTAATCTAATTTTATATGACGATGATTTGTGACGCATTTAAAAACTGAAATAAAATTCTATGAGACAAGATAAAATTTTGTTGATACAAAGTCGAAAAGAGAATTATGTAGAATTTTATGAAAATGTGATCAAATTTTATCCAATCATACAAGAATCATTTCTTTCCTTATGGGAAGTTTCATTTTCAAGAGGCTCAATAATTTACCAATCTTGCCAGTCATTTATACAAATTATTAATGTTTCCAGGAAACAAACACTGTAATAATGAATTTAAAAAAAAATCATGTTCGTTTTTTTTCTTAATATTCACCGGAAATTATAGGTATGTTAGAATTTATGAGAGAAGTGCATCTTTGAATAATTGAAGTTTGATCGAATTTTATGAAATTCCATCTCGATTACGTATCTTTATCAAATTATACAATATCTAGTTTCATCGAATCTGATCAAATTAGATCAGAGTTTATATAACATAAAACAATATAAAATTATGTGAGTCTCAATTTTTGTATGATACAATTTTATTTTATTTTATAAACTCCGAAAATAGAAGACATCTGTCGATTTTTGCGATTGTCGAAATATTATCATTCTGTAAAATCTAAGTCTTACAAAAAAAAAAAAAAAAAATTGCGATTTAAGGGAAACACAAAAAAATTTGTTTTATTCTTTGCAAAAATAATCGATGATGGATAAACCAGATGAAAAAGCTTCACCAAATTTTATTCCATTCATAAAACTCTTTCGATCCGTCGCAAAAAAAAAAAAAAAATCGTTCTAAATTTCTTTATTTCCAGGCCACGAAACGACATTTTTAGTCGGTTTATTAACATTCGTAATTATCACCGCGTAATTTCCGTCGGTCTCGTTCTTTGTCAGTTCAAATCTCTCCGCGAACAGAGCAGCGATATCGTGAGAGACGCAGAAGCTTCCGACGCACTTGCAATACTCCGGCGCCAGTAGTCCGAGGTTGATATTCATCTGCCTGCAGAATATCTCAGGATACGATAATCCCTCGGCGATGAAACTTGAAGCTATTCTATAACGCTGATGGTCGAGTATCATCGTCGCGACGGACTCCAAGCAGAGTAAATCCGCCCCAAAACCTTGGCTCAACGCCTTGACTCCTTCCGTCCGATTGTCCTTCCGAGTTTCAAGATAACGTTCCAAGTCTTCCGCCCTGGTCGCGACGTCCCTCGCCTTGATATCGAAATCAAACGACGTCTGCGGGAGCAGAATCCTCGCCTGTTCGACGGCGAATCTGTTCCCGATCTCGTTTGCGTATTCGCATATCCACCGAGTGTCGTTTTTGACCGAGTTCAATTTCGCGACGATAGTTTCAACCTCGGATTTCATATTGTCTCTGGCTCTGACCCACGCGGCGTAATCGTCGCGCGTCACGTTGGCGGAGAGATCGAAATGACGGACCAGTTGATTCCCCAGCACCGTATCGACTGCGCGGAAGACCTGACTGCGGAATAAATCGGGGATCTGATCGTCTCTGGCCTCTCCGATATCCCTCAGATCCTTCCAGTCGCATTCCTGCCTCAAAATCCAGGTCCTTTCTCTCTTGTCCTCGTCGTTCGGAACGTACAACTCGATGTGACCAAAGGTGCTTTTTTCATGATCGGTAAGATTGTCGACGTTTCGATTGTGGAACAGGACCAACTTGACGTCGTTGAAGGTAAAAAATTTACCAAACGGAGAAACATTTTTATCCTCGCTCAAAAGTTCCTTCGTCAAATCGGCGTAATTCTCCTCCTCTTTGATAATCCTCTCCAACAATTCACCGACGCAGATTCTAGTCGCGTTGTCAATTCCGTTTAGCAGTCTTGCGGAACATTCTCTGATTTTTTTAGAAGGATTCGTGTCCTCCATGAGCCACTCTTGAGCCGCTGTATTATACTTGGGCTTCTTCGGCTCGTGAACTTCGCGAGTCTTTGGTATCGTTCCCAAATCGTTTACGTCCGTCTCGTTCAGTTTTTCTCCCCATATTTTGGCAACAGCTGCGTCAAACTTGTCGAAGCATCTTCTATCTTCTCTCTGAGTATGTTGCAAGTTTGTTAAAACGGCCTCCGTCGATGCCGGAGTCAATTGATCACTCGAAGCACACGAGATAAACGCGATTGGGAACAAGATGGTTAGAAAATACCTCATTCTTGAGCCGCTGATGAAATTATGAAGATAGAAGATCGCGTATCTTCCTTATATATGGGAGGAAAACAAGCGGTAAAACCTGTTTCGCATAATAGACAAAATGACGTAATTTTTCTTCTCCTTGGAGAGAAGAATAAGAAAAAAAAAAATAAATAAAAACGAGTATTTTTAGTTGAATAATTATTAATAATTTAGTTGAATGATTACCTAATGAAAATAATAAACATGTGATATTGACTAACTTGTATATCGTCGGCTGGAAAGTAGCTCGATTTAATGGTGTTCAGTCTCGATACGCAGAGGTGGAGTAGGGAGTCACCCGTCGAAGCTGACCTAGGGCTTTGTCGTACCAGATTGTAGACCAGCTGCTGCGCCTCTGATCTTTCGTTTTCAGATTGTGCCGTTTTTACCAAAAGATATATCAGGTGGGTAACGCATTTTAATATACGGTCGTAACTGTCCTGCTGCCTTTTGTAAACGGGACGAATCTGATGTTGAAAATAATAAAAAAAATACAAAAAGTTAGATAAGATAGCGGAATATAATAATGAATTGAGAAATTCAGTCGTTTATTTACCTATTTTTATTGAATTAGTTCAATTTATTTCTAATTTTGATTAAATTAATTGAAATTAATGAATAAATGAATAGATTTCTTTGCTTATTCATTTTAAATTGATTTATTGCAGTTTATTTCCTCATTTCAATTAATTTAATTCAATAATATTAATTTTATTCAACTTTACTCGAATTGATTATTAGATAAAGTTGATTACAATAAATCAATGAGTGAATAAAATTCCTGATTTGATTCCATTTCCTTATTTTTGAAGAATATAATTCAATGTCGTTGAATTAAAAATTGAATGAATGAATAAATTGTGATAAGATTGTGCTAATAAATTGACGATTTCTTACTTCCAATAATTGCCTCGCTTCTACCAGAGGATTGGCTAGCAGATGAAAGATTGCGACTACGTCGCTGAATCTCGGTTCCTCTTTTTCTGGTACTCGGTCGTCGAATTCTACAGTCTTTTCGTTAATATCTACCATGAGTCTGACCAAGGCTTGGGCCGTGAAGCAGGTATCGCTGTAGAGTATCTATTCAATAATGAAACGGTGTAAAAGAGAAAACAAGTTTTAATTAGTGCGTTCCAAAAATCTCTTGAAATAAAGATTTAAATATAGTTTAAAAAACAAAATTTGGCGTGGAAGTGAATTTTTGAATCAATTAAAGTCAATTTTAATGAAAAAATTTTATATGAATTGATTTAATTCAGTCTCAAAGACAAAATTTTTACGTTCCAATTGATTTGTAATTCGATTTGTCGTCAAAATTGAGAACAAAAATGATTTTAAATTCTCAAATTTATTTATATTTATCAGTTTTCGAGTAGGTATATCAAGAAATGGTCAGTTTTGACACAAAGAAATCATATTTGTCAATTATTGGAGATCAATTCGATTAAATTTGAACGTAAAAACTTTTTCTTCAAACATTTCACTTTAATTAATCAGTAAAATTGTCTTCACAAATTATTAATAATCGAGCAAATTCAGTTTCACCATCAAAATTTCGTACGTTCGATAGTTTTTTAATAATTTATCTATAAATTTGATTGACGTTAAACATAAAAAATTGATAAATTAAAGAATTTCAAATCAATAATTATTCTCAATGATCAATAGTGAAGAAAATCATCAAAACTGATTCAATCTAATCACTAATATCAATCCTAAACTTACAGAATCCTTTTGGACCCGGATTTCAAGCGCTCTCCGCCACAGATCGATACATCTCTGATACCTGGAATCATTTTATTTTTTAATTACGATACATTTTTCCATAATTTTGTACTTTTTGTCACTAAAATGAATAAAAAATCTACCAGAACTTGAGAAATTCCGCTAAATTATCCAGGTTTTACAGACAAAAAATTCTGTTTTTTTTTTCAGTTTTCTACACGATTTCGAAAAAGTTTGACCCCTGATTTTCAAATTTCAATATAATCCGAGACTTTCAGTGTTCGAAATCGAAATTCTTAGACCCGAAGTTAACTCAGTGGAGAAAAATGTGAATATAAATTAAAATTGTCGAAATTGACTCGAAATGAGCGAATTTTTCGTTAATCAATTATTTTTAAGACAAATAGAGACGGAAATAATCTATAAATTGACTATGCGGAGCCTTAAAAAAAACTTTAAATCTATTCCGAAGTACTAAAAGATAGAAAACAGCTTTTAAAACAATTTCCAAGTGAGTTTTTGCCACAATTCGAGTCATCCATCGACTTTAGAATTCTAAATTCCATTTTTTCGATAAAAATTCCCTAATTTCGTTGAATCTTGAACAACCCTGACTACAATATAATCCAAATGAAGTAATAAACGCTCCTGGTTCTGACCTAAGAGCATCGGCGTAGGAAGCGCCTCTGTACATCAGTCTGAACAACGTGTCTTTGTGATGAGGTCCTAATATTCTTTCGCATATCAAGAGACTCTGTATCCTGACTGCGTCGAGATCCAAGGCGATTGTATTGAGTTCTTCCGCCGTTCTAAACTCCGTAGCGTTCCTAAAACTGTCTCGTTTATCGATAACAGGTAATTTAGGCAGCGGTTCGTTGTTCACAGAGTGATTTTCTCTTATCGCCATAGCCTCCCTCCAGTATTTCACCGCGGTCTGCGAGTCGTTGTGTTCGTCCAAAAATGTCGATCCCATCAGCTCGTTGGCGTCGGCCAATCTCTCCGGCGAATATTCGATGTTTTCCACTGCGGACACAAAGAATATTTCGTCAATACCAACTCGTCTGAATTCGGGGTCCATTTTAATCCACTCACCCAGGTAATCGAATATCTGCGTGGATCCCTTCAAGCACGCCGTTTGCAGGGCGTCGTCGGTGTACCGAGAGCAGAGGGTCGGGTCCGCGTTGTGATCCAGCAGTAATTTAGTGGTGGCGAATCTGTGCTCGTGTATGGCGTAGTGTAGGGCAGTCTTGTTCTGAATATCTCTGGCATTGACGTCGGCTTTATTGTGCAAAAGAAACTTGCACAATTCAACGCTCTGTACGGAGTTTATTAGGCAAGTACCTCCGTTGTAATTCGCCCTCAGTATGTCGGCTCCGTTTTCCACAAGGTATACCACTATGTCTGCGAACAATATTGATAACTCGGATTAGCCAAAAATACATATTTCGGAGGCAAAGAGATGAGAAAATGGACCGAGAAGCGAGCATAACTGCATAGATGGAATAAAGAAGAAATTTGAAAGTATGACGAAAAAAAAAGGGGAAAAGTCTGGAAATATTTGATTTATGACTCGTATTCGTTGATTTTTGCGTCGTTATTGTTAATAATTATCTAAAATGGAGGCAATCAATTGAAATCGTTGATAAATTTTGCTTCAAAGCAGAGAAATACGTCTTTGAATACATAAAAAAAAAATTGTGTAGAATTAGACCTGAAAGAATTCAAATTCTGGCTCCGAAATTCAATTTCGATGCCTTATTATCGTTTATAATCATTTTAAACTGGAGAAATCGATCAGAATAGCCGACGCTGAGGTTTTGAGGTGATTAATTATTAGAAAAATACATCTGAGACGGTATAAAAAAATTGTAGAATCATAAAAACAGAAATTAGCCCTCAAAAGTTTGATTCTGGTTTGAATTGCACCATTTCTTTGCCTCGTTATCGTCAATAATTGTACAAAATAACAGAAACTGGTCAAAATACACGACGCCAAGATTTCTACGTGATTATAATCAACGGTTTTGCAACAATAATAACAATAATAATAATAAAATACATTTCAAAGCGCTCATAAAAATTAAAAATAACAAAAAAAAAAATACTAAAAAATAAGACTTTTTAGTACAAACACTCAAATTTTTTTATTTCCAATAAAAAAAAACCAATAAAAACACAAAACTGGATAATAAAAAGAATAGAAAATTACCCAAGTGCGTCATGAAGCACGCAGACCTGACGGGAGTGCTTCCGCTGTCGGAAACAGCGTTGATCTCCGCTCCGTACGAAATAAGGCATTTTATGACCTGGAGTCTCCCAGAAACAGCGGCGCACCACAACGGAGTTACGCAGTGAACCGATCGATCGTCGGGCACCTCGTACATTCCCCGCTGCTCGATGTCCGCCTTGCAGACGGTGATGAGGTACTCGACGATCTCGACGTGACCGCGTTTGCAGGCGATGAACAGAGGCGCGCATCCGTCCTTGGTTCGGCAGGCGATCTCCTTCCTAACGTCGCACTTGTATTTTTCTAACCTGTTTCTCAGCTGGTAGGTCAGTCTGGCCCCCGGCGCGGCGCATTTGCACTCTTGTATCAGATCGGAGAACAACAAATCCTTCGAATTCACAGCCTGACGACAGTTGATCCACATTTTTGAAACCGCGATTTTTTTTCTTTTCTTTTGACTTTGCAACAGACACAGAGGCGAGAGGCGAGAATCGACTGTCCTTTGTCTCCGTTCGACCTTATTGCAGCGTCTGCGATTCTCTGCGTCTAGTAGCGTGTCATTTATTATTATCTCTAGATATCAGCGTTGCACGGATCCGACAGAACCGATACATAACACGCAGGTAGACCAGAGACCTGACCTAACCTAACTTTCTACGTTTTTGCGTCGCGGGACGCGGCTCCATCGCGAAAATCGGCGGTTTTTGCGTCGATCGAGAGAGCGAGAACCTCGTAGAAACTTTTAGCGATGATTTTAGCAGCTGTAAAGGACTTTTAACGCACAAAATGAATCGAAGAGCTTCGCGATCATCGCAGAGAAACAACTGACAGCCACAAATATACTCGCGTCACGTGACTAGGCACTCAGGGTCCCAGCGTGACGTCACTGCGCAGCTCACGCTGCGCCTCAGATACACGATTTCGAATTCTTATCGTTGTGTAATGACTGTAATTAGGAAATAGGAATCAATGACTGTTTAAATTATAATATAGAACAAAGAACCTGAAATATGATTCACAATTGTCTAGTTTTATGAGAGTTTTTTGTGTATAATAGATATAATTAATTTTGTTATCTTGTCTAATTCTTTTTTTGTTTGTTTTGAATAAATTTTTCAAAATAAAAGGTAATGAAAACCGTGTTTGTTTTTTATCCCCTCTATATTTGGCCTCTTCATCCAAGACTTTTTGACTTCATCCCAGTCGAACGAGAGTTTTTAATGATTCCCGTCTCGTCTGACCTACCTGAGAGACTGCATCTGTGTTTCTTGTTCCTTGCAGCATGTATCCTGCAGTGATAGCGTAGCCGATCACTTTCTCGTCGAGTGAAATTTGCCTCAATTTATATTATCGTCGCACTGCACTGCACTGTGATGCAGTTTATGAACTTGAAAGAAAGTTGTACAGCTCGTAAAAGTTTAGACTTCAAACCGTCCATTTATGCAGCTCCACAATATTATTATTATTATTATTGTAAAAAATTATTTGAGTAGATTGATTATTCTTTTCCTAAATCATATTTTAAGGAAGAAAACAAAATTCATACTGTCTCGAATTGCATACATTGATTAACAATAAATTAGATAACAAACGAATAGCAAAATTCTGTTGTTAAATGCATATAAAAATATTTCTAAAAATTGTTTCTTTCTTTCCGAAAAACACTAATTAAAAAAAAAGTAGGATAATCCGGCTTGCTATGTATAATTGAATATAAAGAATTCATGGCGTATAATTATTTTTTTCTTACCGCAGTCCATAATGGATTCTGTAAAAGAAAACAAAAAACTATGAATCTTCACGTAAACAAATCGTCCCGGAAGTGCATGTCGCGATGCATACAAAAAGAGAAAATAATCTTCAAGGATCAGTGCAATAAGAAAGCGGCAGAAAGTTGAGAGATGCTCATTCCGCTGAGAAGTCCACTTGCAGAAGTGTCTCTTTTATACTCTTATTCCATTCGATTATCTGCAGCGCGGTACAGTGCAGCCTCATTTCCCGAAGGTACGTCGTGTGATCGGTCCTCAATCCTCATTTTCGTCCATTTGCGAACAAAAAATTTTTTTTTGTCAAAAACTGAATAATCGAAGCAGTTTGTTGATATAATATAAATAAATTTCTGCTATTTATTCAAATTAATAACAAATAAAAAAAAAAACTGCTTTTTATCCACGACACGCAGATGCCTCTGACGTACTCCACCATCGATGGTGAGATTGGTAAAAAACTGGACCAAATATTCCACGTTAAAAATGCGTTCGTCAAAGTCGAACCAGGCCGCTGCATCATGCCCCCACACTTCGCTCTCTATGGTCCAAAAATTCGAGACATGGAAATCCGAGAGGACGACGTATGGATGGTATCCTATCCTCGTACCGGTAAGTGTGACGTACAAGAATAACTAAAAAAATTAACAATCATCATGCGAGTATTTATACACTGAAAAATCAACAATTTATCCACACTTATTCAGGGAGTCATTGGGCTCAGGAGATGGTCTGGTGCATAGGAAACGATTTCGACTACGAGCAAGCCCAGACCCTGTTCGTTTTGCGGAATCCTTTACTAGAGTGAGTGTAGATATGATGTTTATTCTCGAAACAATTGGATAATTTTTGTTTCCTTCTATGAATTTTTGCGACCTACAGAATGTCCGCGTTGCTGGTACACGGAGAATACACAGAGTGGTTTTCGAAATTGGGCAACAGCGTTGAAATGGTTGAAAAAACGCCGAGTCCAAGATACGTAAAGTCACATTTGCCTTGGGATCTACTTCCGCTACAATTTAAGAGTAAAAAACCGAAGGTGTGCACTTTTATGAATAAAACTTTCGAGAACAACGATAATAACCGTTTCTTCCCTTATTTTCCAGGTAATTTACATCGCGAGAAATCCGAAAGACACTTGCGTCTCGTTTTATCACTATTGCAAACTGATGCACGACCTCGAAGCAACCTTCGAAGAATTTGCCGAACTGTTTTTACAAGATATGAGTAATTGAACCCGAATTTATAATCGATATTCCAATTCATTCGAATTCATTTATCCAATCGTCTAATTTTTCTTCCTTCATTTACACGAATATAGCACCTATGGGTCCGTTCTGGGATCACGTATTGAAATTCTGGGAGCACAGAGAAGACGACAATATCCTCTTTCTGACTTACGAAGAGATGAAAAAGGTATAAAAAGGAAATTTAACGAAAATAATGTCAGTAAATAAAATGATTTGATTAACCAAATGAATTTGATCGATCAGGATCTTCCCGGGGTGATTAAGAAGACGGCAAAGTTCCTCGACAAGGTTGTGACATCGGGTCAAGTATCGGGATTATGTGAGCACTTGAAATTTTCAAAAATGTCATCGAACCCGGCGATAAACTTGGAACGTATGATAGGAAACAAGTCGGATGTCAATTCGAAATTCATAAGAAAAGGAAAAATTGGTGATTGGAGAAACTACATGAGCCAGGATTTGGAAAAGAAGTTTGACCAATGGACGGAATTCAATACCAAAGGAACTGGACTGAGCTTCCAATTCGAACTCCCAGGACTTGAAGAATAATTATTTTTCTAGCAATGTTTTATAGATTTTCAATCGTTATACACGAACTTTCCTTCTTAATTTTTTTACTCTTGGGATAATCACCTATGTACCATCAATTTTAATAAATATAGAAAACAATCATAACAAGATTCAGGTACAGAAATTTTCTGAAAAGTGTTTTAATTTTTCCTGACACGATTATAAATCCAAGTGACTCATAGGGTGAATTTCTAACGACTGAACATTATTAAGTTGTTTGAAATTGAAAAACTAGCTATTACTGGACTCCAGCCAACTTCGGACTGTTCCGTTATCTGCGGAAAATTGATATCCAGGCTCGTGTCCTTCGAATTTCTTCAAAAATCGTTCCGAATATCGAATTTATTAAAAACGATATTCAAATTTTCGCGCCATTATCCTCGACTCGATCGAGTTCCTATGTCGATCTCTCGAACGAAATTCAACAATGTATCGTACAATTGTTGATTCAAAATCCCCGATGTCTGTTTCTGTCTATCCAACTTCGATAAATCGACATAACAATCATATATTCATATCCCAAACCTGGCAACCAGGACCTCAGCCAGTAGCCACGACCAGGCAATGAAGATGGTTAGAAAATAAATCTTAAAACCATTCAAAAATTCGATAAAAAAAACAAAAACAGTGAAAGAAAAACAGTGCCGAGTGTCCATCGCGTCAAAAATTTACGATTCTAACCTCAAAAAAAAAAAAACCCAAATTTAAAAAAAAAATAAAAAAAAAAATCGGAACCAAGAGACAGGTGGTTTTTTTTTCACCCTCTCAATGCCGTAATGAAGGTGTAATCATCGACTACGATGAAATAAAAAACTAGATCGATGTGTTCCTAACCTCAAAATAAGATCGACAAGAAAAAAAAAAGAAAAAGAACCGTCACACAACTGACGTCGGGTCCTGCGACAAAAACCTAACCTAAAAAAACCTTGAAATCGTTCGATTTGCCGTCTAGATTGTTGGAAAATCGCGAACTATGCCTAAGCTAAGAAACAGACACGTGTCAAACAGCTCTTGGCTCAGACAGAGGGAAATCGGTATCAAATTTCCTCTAGGTCACAACGACAGATTCTTCAAGAGTCTTTATTCGTCTATACAGCCGTGCGGCTCGTGGGACCACGGCGAGAATGTATCCAGCGCCATTCACGGCGGGGTTTTCAACCTGGAGTATTCTCCCGACGGGTAAACGGCAGCTGAATTCCGATAATTCTAAGCTTCCCCCGTGATATTGACCCTCGTTCACAATTTTCAGATCCCTACTGCTGGCCGCGTGCGAGAAACGGAGTATTTTGATGTTCGATCCCCTCTGCCGAACCCTAATTCACGCCATAGACAACGCTCACAACGACTGCGTCAACTGCGTCAGGTAAGATCGCAAGAGATTCTAAAAAGTCTATTTTTTGAGTCCCAACGCCGCTTTCTAGGTTCCTCGATCAGCGCATGTTCGCGACCTGCTCCGACGACAGTACCGTCGCCCTCTGGGACGCCAGGAACCTGAAACAGAGGATCAGGACGCTTCAGGGTCACTCCAATTGGGTCAAGAACATCGAGTATAGTCCGAGCGACGGTCTACTTCTGACCAGTGGATTCGACGGCAGTATTTACACCTGGGATATAAACAGGTGAACTTTTGCGATTATTAATCTCAATTCCGTAATTAAAGACTCGGCGAAACGCGTTAATCTTGTCCTTCTGTTGTTCAAGGTCTTTGATAAAAATTTATAGCGTTACCGATATTTTAATTCATGCATTCATAACGTGGCATTGAAATTTGAATAGTGAGAATAGTGAGATTGTCTCTTCTAGGTCGTAGGAATTAATTAATTAATTAATTAACTTGCCCGATTTAATCCACTTCCTTAATTTATCTCTATACAGTTTCACCGAAAATTCATTTTTGTACAATCGAGTGTTTCACACGAACGGACTAATGAGGACGAGGCTCAGCCCGGATGCGAGTAAAATGTTGATATGCACGACTTCCGGATACTTGATCATCATTCACAATCTCCAGCTCGGTACTTTGACCCAAGACCTGGCAGGATTCAAGGTGCTCGTCCGTCGATGTCCCTTCTAAACTAATGAATTCGAAAGATGACGACTAGTCTAAATATTGTTTTTCTCCCAACAGCCAAACATGTACAGACTGATGCAGCAGTCGCAAACGACGATAGAAGTCGCCGCTAGCTTCACGCACCTCTTCTCAGCCTCCAGGACTCACAATCGGGTTGAATTCCTCACCGATTTTCCGGTCGGAGACGACGCGGAGGTCATTTCGAGCCTCCAGGTACATCCTCAGGGGTGGTGCGCCCTCTCGAGGAACGTCAGTACCAGGGAGAAGTCAGAGGTGAGACCTTCGACTCTGGTTTGAATCTTAAAAGTTCCTTCTTTGTCTAATTTGATCGTTTATTTCCACAGTGGACCTGCGTCCACGATATCCAAGAGCGAGAGGCTTCCGAGGTCGAAGATCAGGTAAAAGAGAGCCAGGATTCCCACCTGATCGACGTTTCTGCCGAAGAGTTTGAGGAGGATCATCAGCCGCAGCCTTCAAGATCCGGGATAACGTCCCCCTTCGTCATAGACAGCGCCAGCAGGGCGAGGATAGTCCAGGAGATGACGGACATAATGACGAACTCGTTCGTATCGACGGACGCCGAGCAGCCGGTGAGACCCTCGAGGACGAACAGTTGGCAGGAGCTCCCGAGGCGGAACTCGAGGTCCTCGTCCAGGACGAACCAAAGAATGGAGAGACACACGGTCCGAACGAATTTCGGCGTCGTTGAGGTCAGCTCGGTGGATAATCCACCCTCCGAGTCTCGACTGAGCTCAAATCCCGAGGAAAATAGGCTCCACGAGAGCGAAGACGAGGCCGAACCAAGCCCCAGGAATTCTACCGAGGACTTCAGGGTCCCCAGACAGAATTCGCAGTTCAGCGACCTCAGACGGAGGAACGTAATCGACGGGCTAGAGCTGCACGTCAGCACCAGCGACGTCTGGGAGGCGCTGGTCGCGATCCGGGAAGCCAGACACAGGAGGGAGAGGGAGAGGGACTCCCACCCCGCGGGGGAGAGGAGGGACTGGCTTCCGAGGTCGAGCAACGGAGTCAGCGTAAATATCCCGAGGTCTTCGCACACGGTTGTGATAATCGGGGACAGGGCGAGGGCGCAGCCGCAGAATCGTCAGGGGTCTCAGACGATGTACGCGATTCCTAGAAACCACAAGATCCACCAGAACACGCCGAGGCTGACGCACTACATAGAGGAGCCCAACGTCGGGTCCGGGTACATAAAGGAACTGTGTTTCTCATCGGACGGAAGGCTGATTTGCTCTCCGTTCGGATACGGAGTTCGTCTGTTAGCGTTTTCGAGCGAGTGCCAAGACCTCTCGAACTGCGTGCCGCAGACCAACGAACCGGTCCAGCTCTTCGAGCTCGCGACCAACGTCAGCCACAACGATATCGTTGTTAGCACTAAATTTTCGCCAAGACACTGTCTACTCGTTTCCGGTTGTCTTAGCGGAAAGATAGTCTGGCATCAGCCCGTTGTTTAGATAATTTATTTATTCATTCATTGAAGCGACGACGAAGATTTTTCGAAAAAAATTAGAGAAAGAGTTTATTATTTTTCTACCATAGATGTGACTTAATGAAATTTTTTATCGATCGTTTGTCGTCAGTATTGAACCAGTGATCATTTTTTTTTCTCCAGTTTTAATAATCCGAGTATCTTGAAGACGATTTTGAGATAGACTTTCCTTCGCATTTTCTGCGATGATTTCCAGAGGGAAAACAGATAATCAAAAATCCATTGAAATAGTTTTTTTTTGTTCAGTCGTTGGCGTCGAACGTCGAAGATATTGGAGCCCGAAGTCAAATTTCAACCTGTAACATAAATTCTACTTCTAAGTCCCGAAGATAAATCAAGTTTCTCTGAAAGAATGAAACGCGATTGAGTTCGTTTGATCCTAGCTACTTACAGATACGTGAAGATATTAGCGTCGGAGACGATGATAATCGTGGGAAAAAGAAAAACAAGAATAAGAAACGAAAATAATGTAAAATATTATATAATATCTGTAAATAATTTATTGTCTAGTTTGTAATATAATAGAGTTTGTTGATTATGATTATTAACTGATATACCGAATATTTTACTTTATAATTATATATTTTTCTTTTTATTTTTCTTACTTTATTTCTCAGTTTACGATCTCCGAAGCCATCGATTATCGTACGCAGCTTAATTTTTTTTTTTTTCTACTCTTTCCGATTTCTCAAGGAAATATCGAACGTGTATCAAAGACCGTTGCATTTTTTCTTTTTTTTTTTTCTTTTCAAGTAGATTAAAAAAATTATGTAAGCCTGCTGCCTTACGCCTTGCCTTAAGAAACGATCGTAATTAAGTTTTACCAGATTCGTGTTTTTGTTACTTATTTTCTTTTTTGAATCCGGAAGCAATTCGATTTTTTTTTTTTTTTAATATGATTATTGATAGAATCACAGAATAATCACAGAATAATATAGTAATCACAGAATGGAGAAACGGAATAACAGTTTTACTTACGTACAAACACATGTGTTCAATTTGACAAATATCATTTAACACAGATAATAGAAATAAATCGATATTTTCATTTTTCGAAACTATTTTCATGATTATTATTATTTTTATTAATTTTTTGTTTCTGTTTCATTGCACTGATTAGTTGATAATCAATTTTTTCTTTCTTTTTCTTGTCCTATTTTTTAGACTCGGTGTTCTTCCATTAACTTCCATGAAATTTGCCATTAAATTTCGCGATTTATAGTCTCCAATTTTTGTTTCTTTTTATGAGAATATTTTTTTAATTTTTGTTTGCAAAAGCAAAGAGACTAAAAAACAAAAGAAAAGAAATAAAAAATGAGATAAAATTGATTGAGATGAAGCAAAAAAAAGATAACGAACGTACTTAAAATTGTAGTGTCGAGCCAAATAAATAGCATATTGCGAATTGTCGATATAAATAATAATATACTATATGAAAAAAACGTAAATTATATCAAAAAAAAAAAAAAAAAAAAAAAAAAAAAAGAAAAGAAAAGAAATATTATAAATTAATCTTCAAGACGGCCGCTCTGTTGTTAATTAAAAAACTATAATAACGAAAATGAGATAACATATATAAATAAAAAAAAAAAAAAACTGGCGATGGCAGCTTTGTCGGTGTTGATATAAATAACTAGAAAAAAAAGAGAAATTTTGATTATTATTATAAAGAAATTCACAAATTATATACCTAGAAGTTAAAAGAAAGACTGCAGGAATTTTACCATTAAATCATCGATGCGTTGAACATTCATACCTCCGGGATATTATAATTTGCATATATCAATTTCTTGTTTTTTGTTTCTCTAGTTTACTTACTTCGATTTCGTTTCCACAATATACCTACACATATATGTATAAAAAACAAAAAGAAGAAAGAAACATATACTAGGTATAAAATATTAATAAAACACTAAAATTATACTCAACGAAATATTGTCTCTTTACTCCCGATATTTCCCATTCCCTCGGATTCGGCTCACCATGAGCTAGTCTTTAAACCTTCCGTTATATGTTCCGCTTCCAGCAATTACTGACAACAAACAAGAAAGAATGCAGAAACATTGTTAAAATGGAAAATAAGAATCAATGAATCAGGCCACGCGGCGTAATTGGCTCGACATTAACAGCAATTTTGATCGATCGATAAAATTCAGCAAACAGTCAAACAAACCATGATTGATCCGTCGATTAAGATTCTACGAGCTATATATACGCTTGAAAATCCCGAGTCTGTCTCTCCGACAAAGTTGAGGGAAGCGATCGATCATGACTCGTTTTTTGATCCCGCTACTGTTCTTCGTCCAGTGTTTCACCGATTCGATCTGCACTCCGATAGTCTGCGGGGATCTGTCGTAAGAAACGAAGAGACAAAAAGACGTTTAAAACTCGATCGTTACATTACATTCTGAATAATTCCAGACTCCGGCATGTCTTCCTACTCGTTCCACCGACCTCCGAGGTAACGGAGCTGGCGAAATTCCTCGCCAACATGACCTCTGCGACGCTGCTCCGGGCGCCCGAGGACGACGGGCTCGTCCAGGTGATATGCGACTCGAAAGACTGGGAGGAGGTCTACCGCTACACCCTGGATCGCAATCTGCGCCCCGTCCACACCGCGTTCTGTATGAACCAGGGCGACTTCTCGTCCCTCCAAGAGCTTCGGAGAAACAAGCCAAAGTCCCTTGGGCGACAAAACTCTCTGGACACTTCGGAGAGGAGGATCGTGAGGGACGCCGAGGAAGCCGAAGACGTTAATTCCAGAGTCCTGAGGGCCGCGAAGCGCAAGAAGGTGTCCAGAGGGCGTCACGCGGAGGCGACGACAAAGTCGACTGTAAGAAAGGGTAAGAAAGTTGGTAAAAGGTCGTCGGACGGCGTGGACAGATTCTACGAGGACGACGAGGAGAAAATCGTCAGTCGTAGGGCCGTTAACAAGAAGAAGCCCCTTAAGAAGGCTCGCAAGGCATCCGCGAAGAAGGAGGACGAAGCGGAGACGACCACCGCACCCGAAGAAGGGGATGCCGCAATAGAGCGTAGCGACGACTCCGAAGACACGACGACGACCGGGGAAGAAGTTCCTACGAGGAAGAGGGGCAGGGGAAAAAAGAGGCCCAGACCAAGACTCGGCAAGCAGGCGGACTACGAAGAGGATAACTGCGAGGGTCCGGTGACGCCTGACCTCCTCGGAGAGCTCGGTGGATACCTTCGTAACATAGTAAATTGGGTGAGAAAGATAAAGAACCGTCAGCAACAATCATGATACCGATGTCCTATTAACAATAATTATCTTTATTATAATATGTATTGTAATTATGTACAACTATACTATCTGCAAACTTAACAAGAAAAAAAAAAAAGATTAGATTTGCTTATTGTTTGTATCTTGTACTCTTTGACGAAGAGAGTTATTAATATTGTTGATTACAGTGATTTAGACGCTATATTACTGCTTCCGATTTACCTAAAACGATATAAACTGTCGATAGAAGTAAAAAAATAAAACAGTTATCATCTATGAATAATCGAAATAATAATAATAATAAGTGAATACATAAAACCGTTACATCAGACTCAATAATTATTACCTAAAGCGCTTCCAGTGGATCTCTAAATTATACTTGTGTGTCTCCCACATAAAATCCTCGATTCATGCGACTGAGACAACTGTTCGAAGTTCTCGAGTCCCTACCGGAAGCCCTGGCTATATAAACTTAACGAGGGGACCAGTACAGGGTGATTAAACAAATTCTCCATACTCCAAAAATCATTAATCGAATCAACCGTGTGATTTTGAAGGAAATCAATTTTTCTATGCGTAATGAACTTTGGATAAGATATTAATGATTTTCGGAGTATGTAGAATTTGTTGAATCACGCTGTACTACGATTACACTCTCCGAACCGACATCCTGATATAAAAATGTAGAAAATAAGGAAATATAAATTAAATGACGAAGTAGAGGACCGCGGTCAGCACCAAATACTGTATATTAGCCAGAAGAAATTCCCCGGCGCTGGGAACCGTCGAATCATGACGATGCTCGCGGTCGTGATCCTTGGCGTGATCGTGATCAAAGTCGTGTTCCAAATGTTGCCTGTTCTGATCAGTCTTCGTGACTCTGGCGTCCGTCTCTCCGCCTTCGTCCTCACCTTCGTGTCCCGGTACGTGGTGCGGAGATCTCTTCGACCTCTGTACCAAAGTGAGTCTGGTATTCGCCGAGGGGGCGTGACCACCGAGCTGCGGGAGACCCTCGGTCCTCACGTTCCCTGGTATCGGTGGCGGAAGCTCACCTCTGAACTGTCCGAACTGCGGCATCCTGCTCAAAGCGTCGGAGGACACTCGGCTCCGCACCGGCTCACCGACCTTCGGGATCGACCTGGCGAGATTGGCGTCAAGGACTTGGGTTCCGTCCGCCGTGACCAAGGCCCCGGCGTCGGTCGGCTTCAGGGCCTTCGGCCTCTGGCTGAGAATAGAGGACGAAGCTGGCAGATAGTAGGCGTCGATTCCATCGGCTGCTGCTTCCATCAAGTCGCCGTCGGCTTCTTCGAGACGAGGCTTTATCCTCCTGGCCTGAGTGACTTTCTTCTTAAGTTTCTTGCTCTGGTTGCGGTCGGGCGGCGAGGGGACGAACATCGGTTCGAAACTGTCCAAGGGTCTGTATTCTCCGCTGTCCGGAAGCCCCTCGTCCTCCGAGAGGTCGAATCGTCTGTCGTCGGCCTGATCCGCGTCCGTTATTCTTATTATGGGCTTGAATCCACCCTCGACGACTACGGATTCTGGTTTGAAGCCCGTGTTCTTGGCCTGCGGACTGCCCTCGGACATCTTTGACTCGATGGTGTTCTGGTTGAAATTGGTCTTCGTTAGTTTTGAGCTTAGTATCTGTGATATCGGTCGATTATGAGATGACGGGGTGCGGTGATTGGGCTTTTTCCTATCCATCAAGTACTGGTTTTGGACTGTTCGTTGGGAATTTGAAATTTGAGGTCGGTTCGGCCTGCGCCTTCTCGCCTCCTGGTTTCTGGCAAACGTCTGAGCTCCCTGGGCGTAGGTGTATTTTCCTACTTGGCTTCCGGGCCGCCGAGAATCTGTAATTAGTTTTTGTTGGGAATTAACCGGGTGTTGACGATCCATCTGGCCCAGCTTGCTCCTGCCTCCGTTATAGCTCTGGGACCGAGAAGGCGCCGCGATAAGCGAACCCTGCGTGTATTTCCCATCTTCTAATGACTTAAAGCGCTGATGATCGTATGCCTCGAATGATGCGGGTTGGTTATTGCTTAGGCGTATTACATGACTCGCTTGCTTATTCGCATTAGTGTTAGCCATGAATGAGGGATTACGAATGGTTTTTATCCGATGATCCTGGAAGTATTCTGGCCCTGGTGTTACCTTGCTCGGCACACGAACGCTCTCTCCGCCCTCGAGATCTTGTTGACGGCCGGGAAACTCGGCGTAGACTTCTCTCACTTGGCTCGCGGCTCCTTGGACGGCGTCGCATTCGTCGTGGACGTTTATCTTCCAGCCGAGGTGTCTGTGCGTGAAGCACTGCGAACAGAATCTTGGGTCAGCCTCGCAGAGCCGAGGGAAGGTACGAGATCCGCGGTTTCAACTCACGTGGTAATAGACAGTGTCCGGAGTATCCTGGTCCGGAGTCCATTCTACGATGCCGGGCTCTCCGTGGTCGCATTCTAGGGTCAGGGTCCGCTGGTAGGAACCGAAGGATGTGAATTCGTCAGCTAGAGGCTTGTTCTGGTCCGGAACCCAGTTGCAGAGTCGACCTACGCCGGTGAGCTTAGTTGTTCCCCGGACTTTCTTCAGTCCGGCGAATATCCTGATGTTCTGTACGAAGAGAGATCGAAGCAACGTCGGTTAATATTGAAAATTGTTGGGAGTTTTCATCGTCGACCCGATCGCACTCACCTGTTTCTCTTCCGGAGTCTTGTGCTGGTATCCGCCGATGGGATCGTCAGTTATGTAGAAGGGATGGTATCTGGCCGGGGTCTCGGGGTCCGAACCACCCTCGACTACGAAGGTGTATTTTTTACCTCTGACGACGTTGATCTCGGGGATCAGGAGGCCGTTTATGTACCATGAGATTCCCCAGCCGACGTGACCTAATATTTAACGAGGAGATGATTAATTTCGAGAAGATTGAGCAAGTTTGATCATTTTGTGCGATCAAAGTCACATCCTGTGAAACTCTAAATTACTTTTCAAGATCGTGACTTTGATTTTATGCAATTTTTAACGAGTTTCTAGCGATTTTTATCTATTTCGGTCTCTAATTCCAATAAATTCCCACCAGTGATCGCAGGATATCCGTGTTTTCCTCCCGTCGGTCCCATCTGAGCGTA
>JAEUYN010002184.1:0-51431 GCA_018257835.1 Euura lappo
GAGGATTCCGACTCTGTGGTGACACGTAAGTGTATAAGCCAACACGGTGCAAATTTACTCGCGAGAACCCGAAAGTCTTGCAACCATCTGTCGGCGCGTCACGGTACCCGATATGTATGTAGCGGGTATAGGAATATCGCGGATACCCTAGCTGATCGGTAAGCCGTTGTGTGGTACCGTAACGCGCCGATAGATGGTCGGCAGACTTTCGGGTTCTCGCGAGTAAATTTGCACCGTGTTGGCTTATACACTTACGTGTCACCACAGAGTCGGAATCCTCCTCTATACTTCGCATAGTGGACGGAGGTCAGCGGGAACAAATTTAGTTCCAGTTATGACACTCATATGAATTATCAATATCAATATTGAATATATTGGCACATAGGTCACACAACCTATAGCTGTTGGTTTAAAAAAAAAAAAAATAATAAAAAAAATTGAATATATATTCCTGAAAACAATAAATTGATTATAAATAATGAGTAAACTTATTTCGTAAATTTTACCAGCTAACGAGCTGATGATTCGAGCTAAATAGCTGATTAAACGTACGATCATACATACATCGTAAGCGACGTCGTAAACGATGTAGTAAACGACGTCGAAACTTACGTGATCGTGATGTATAAATGGACGTCGTAAAATACGTCAGAAACGACGTCGCGAAAGACGTCATTTGCTATCCCAAATTCACACCTAGTATCTGACGTCGTTTCACACGTAGGAGTTTGCACGTCATTTCGGACGTCATTTGCTATCCCAAATTCACACCTAGTATCTGACGTCGTTTCACACGTAGGAGTTTGCACGTCATTTCGGACGTCATTTCGGACGTCGAATCGACGTCTCAAATCACGTCGATTCGACGTCCATATTTTCAGTCGTTGCGAACCACGAAGTATCGAAATATTAGCAGTAAGTCAACCGAGGGTTCAAGAGGAGGGAAATTAATCGGCAATCGATATATTGGTCAGACGAATTATTCAGAGTACTCCGAGATGTCTGAGAAAGTCAGAATACCAAATTTAGACTTTTACAAATATCCCATTCCCAGTTCGCCATTTTACTACCACAATTCAAACACGGACTGTGACGTCACGTAGAGATTATAATGATACAGAATATCGCCAGTCACAAATGGACTGTAATTCAGCCCCGAGTCAAATCGAGCTCCTCATTGATATACAATACGTATGTATGTGTGTGTACTACTACATAGACTACACAATAATGGTACCATATCCCGACTCGTCCCACAGTCAGTCTCGCCGAATTTAAATCGAATTTAAAATAAGTCAAATTCCCCAAGTGTCACGAGGTAGATACGTGCCTTTGCAGAGATTAAACTTGTGTATAAACGAGATTAAATAACAGTCAGATCAAACGAAAGACGATGTCGTGGCGATGGAACGCGCAAGTCTCATAGACGAGTGCAACATTCCTCGAATAATTAATGTCTTTAAAGTACTGGTAATTGTCTGATTCACATTTCTGTGCTGGGGAGAAATGCTGCGGAGGTTGTTGAGGCCTCGCGGGCTGTGCGTGGTGCATGGGTTCTGCGGGCCGGTCGAATCGAATGCTCCATCTTCCGGTCGCGCCCCAGGCAGTGCGAACACCGATGTAGCTGATGCCGAAGGGCTTCGGGTCGCGCCACTCCATCAGCAGAGGACCGTTCTGATTTCCTACACGAACAACGATGTGTCCGTTTGCCCAAGAGATCGCGAATGTCTTGGGTTGATTGGCCATCAGGAGATTTGGCGTTTCGACGCGAACCTGCACCCGGAAAGAAGTGACTAAACGCTCTTCGGGTCTTTGGACGAATCGTGCCAGAGGATTTAGGTAGAGATTTAGCGCCGAAAGGAGAGTTCGAATTTCAAATTTTGCGAAATTGCGAACGAGTTCGCGTGACAGGATCCAATGGCACGTGATACGGTATACATAAGGAATCTAATAATGCTCGAGGAGGAACCTTGTCGGGTTGTTTGCGATCGTATCTGATGACGGATGCGGTGTTGTTCCAGCCTCCCAACATGATCTCGTACATCGGAGTGGTTTCGCTCTTCCCACTGGTCAGGGCGATGTGAGCATTGCTCGGCGCGGTCACCTCGACAAGAACACCGCCACTTCTCACGGCATTGAAATTGTACTTTAGCTGATCGCCGGTTTTCAGTGGACCCAGACCTTGTTCAACCAACGAATGTTGTAATGGCAATTAGAAATTTATTCAGTTTAACATCCGTTGCGATCTAGGAGCTGTGGACTCGGGTGTCCATTTTCTCATACCACAGGTAGACGTTGATCATGTCCTCGGTTTAGATCGTAATCTTCAACACTTCGCCGTATCGATTATGCAATTCTTTCTCATTGTCAGTCAGGTCCCTATTATTTTACCATTTGATTGTTTCCGCTTTATCGCGTATTATTATCGTTATTATCACATAATACCCACATACATACGACTTGAATATCATATTCTAGGTTTTTTCGACGCCTAGAATATCGTGAGGTAGAATTTATTTCTAGCCTGCCGTGTGCGTGCGGCGAAGGCGAGGGCGAAAATAAAGATCTATCCGATGCTTCGATATTTCAGGTAAAATTAGATTTGGATGAAATTTTTCTTCAAGCCTTTATAACCAGACCACGCGATAAATGACCACGCAAAAGCTGGTATAAGTATAGCTCAGACAAAATGCTGGGAGTTGTTTTTTATGTTGAGTAATGACCGTGTGTCTATGTGTGCGTGTGTGTGTGTTTGGGATCGTGCATTGAGTGTATGACGTGAAAAAATTTGAACAAAGGGGAAAAAGCCAAACTTCAAGACATAGAGAAACTGGATATGCATTCCAACGATGCAATTTTTTTTTTAAATCTCGTTCGTACGTTACGTACCGCCAAAATAACCGGCTATACACCTCGCTGCGTCAATCATCAAGTAGTTTTAACCGGGTCCCATACCGTCCGAGAAAACGGCCAAAAGCCAGTAAAACGTCTCGTGTCAATATTGTTTTGTATAATTTATCCGTCACATAGCTTTAAATCAGTTTAACCAATGTGTGTCCTGTAAAAAAACTTACTTCCACCACGTAGTAGCTCATATGACACGTTAATGTTAAAGATCACGGAGAGAAAGCCGTACAAGAACTTTCTCGTCCGATTTTTTTACTATGTGTTTGCTAAGAAATTTTTATTTTGCTCTTGTGAATCTACTGAGTCTCAAGTGAGGCTGAAATTCTACAAGGAATTCTATAATAAGTGCAGAAACTATGGTTGCAGAGAAGAGATAGATACAGTGTCTTTACTCATATCGCGTTCCCTACATAACAGCTGATATTTCGTGCTGAAGAAAGAGAATAATTTTAAGTACTGACCTTCGATGATCCAGTCACCAGACGCTCCCCAACCGGTGCACACGCCGAAGTAACCAATTCCGAACGGTTGGGGGTCGTTGTAGGACAAGAAGGGCGAAACTTCGTTCTCCTTACCAACGTCAATGGTGCCGTTGTACCACCTGAGGAAAAGACGGATGGTCAGTGATCATCGACACAAACACGACATTGAGTCAGTGGAATCGTGGAATTTACCTGATCCAGAAACCACGGTAATCGCCATCGGTAAGAATTCCCGGGGTATTAGCCTCGGAGACATCAGGCTTTGTCCTATTCTTACGGATCACGGATTTCGAGTTGGACCATCCTCCAAGGAAGACCTGTAAACGAAGATAACAGGTTTGGTAGGAATTCATTCGCCAATTAGCCGCAGCATGAATCAGGATTTATAAAATCATTTCCATTCACCTCGTACATGGGATCACCCTCGGCGGGACCCTGAGTCAACGCGATGTGCGCATCGTGACCTGCCCTGACGCGGAATTGGAGCTGACCACCATTCACTGGGAAGAAGTTGTACTCGAGCTTGTCATCAGTCCGTAGAGCTGTAATTTAGGAATTTAACGATGTCAATAAAGTTGTTCATAAGTTTTGTAAATATTCAACAATGTCAACAATCGCTATGTACAACTGTCGATAAGAATGTGAATAAACTATATATGACTATCGCTAAGTATAACGTTGAGAAAAACATCGCTGTTTGTCGAAGAGTCTTAATTCGCTAATAATAATGAACGATTGTCGATAAACGGATCAGGAATGACTCATTCAGTGTCTGCAAGAACGATCGAATGAATAATATTGCAACGTAGCTGTAAGTCTGGCGTCCAGACGTCTAGACGTCGATGACGCTGGTCCTGCGGGATCCTATCCTCTCCGCAAAGTTACATCACAGTGATGCAGGACACTAGAGGATCAATATCTCCTGTTTCTAGGTTCTTGGCCCAGATTCCATACGTCCTAAATTTAGTAACCTCTGGCGAACACCTTCAGACGGTCAAACGTGCGCGCGAAATGGTGATAAAAATCGATTTTTACGGTTCAACAGTCAGAAGTCGCCAATGTTATCAGCACGCAAGCGACAGCTTCGTGTTGAGTAATATGCGAAAGACGCGAATGGTAACGCAATAGCTGAACACCGGTTTGGCATTGTTGGAAGTTTATTACCAACTGGTAACGTATAACGTGGCTCCTTTTTGGTTCGGTGTAGTTCGAATTAACGATGACATAACGCAGAGCCCATTTATTATTCATACGATCATGACTCGAGCATGTGAATTAAAAATGAATTAACCATCGTCTAATTTGTTCGTGCCAAATTCTGCTTCAATTAGAGTCTGACAGCAAATGAAACTATACTCGAGATTTAACGATACGATCCGAATCATCGTGCGGAACGATTTACCTGCCGCACCGCAGAACGATTGAAACAAATTTTCCCAGAAGGAGGTAGAACCCGTGATTCCGGTCCAGTAGATTGAAAAATTCTTCCTAATTTTAGGATTATTATTTTTTGTTATCGAAGTGCATTTCCATAAATCGTTAGGTATGTACCGTAGTAATTGAACAGAGTCTTTAGTTGATGTCCCAAATCAGTGGTGGAAAAAATTAAAATTACTATCAAAGTCTTGACGAATACGTTTCTCAGCAAAAACTTCCTTTCCTGCAGAACGGTCATCGTCGAAAATATATTTCAGGTGATCACTATTGACAAGTCAGACAGTATATTGCACCAATAAAAGAATAATGTTTTGTCACCATGTAACATTATTCTTATCAATAGTACACAGAAGACTAGGAACTTTGGTACATGTTTGTTTGTTTGTTCGTTTGTTGTTTATATTAACCGACTCGCACGTATATCCAATGCGACTGATTGATCAAGGATAGGTCAATCGATAATAACAATCGATAGAAACACACGACGAAAACTACCTGCGGGTAGCCACGATCGGAAACTGAATGTAAAAGAAGGCGCTAAATAATCGTAAGTTTTATAAATAGCAGCCAATGTCATACACAGGAATACGCCTATGACATCATTGCTATATCCATGAAAGTGGCGTTATGCTCTGATCGGCGAGTAACGATTCTCAAACATGCACATCAAATCGAGAGACGTGGTCTGACTGCGTCAATTAGAAACTTTATTGATATTCCAATGAGAGCTCGGATTCTTTTATCACACTACGCCGTTCCGTTCATCGTTTCATCGCATGACCTTTTGCCCGACGATGAATCAAAGGGCGACTCAAGACTAAAACGTGAATCATCTTATCTGCTGGATTAAAAAAACAGCTCATATTTAGCTACAGTCTTTCGTGACGGCGTAGAAATTTAGTCAGCGATACATCAGTCTACGCCATTTTGCTGATAGACTTTAGGTATGCGAACTATAACTGGTCAGAAGAATATTGGAATGCCGAAGAAGCTTCGAGGATCACGATTCATCGGTAAAAGAAATGTCGTCTACTGATTTAACTGTACTTTCATGTGCCACCTGCGACGGCATCGCAGTCATCGACCTCGCTTTGCTAGACTATAATCATAATAAACAGGTACTGCTTAGGGGACTCGAACTAATTAGGCGAGAGAATTTTTCTCAAGATTTCGGATGAAACGATTCTGAAGTATCCAACGATTATGAAGAAACGATTCTCTCCACTTCATCACATCGTGAACATGTGGTTTTTCGAAAACTAATCAGTACCGACGTTCTGGAACTATTTGAAAAATGACTTCGTGCATTTTAATCCTTTGCGTTGACGGATCAAGTCATGTGACGTAGAGGATAAATTAAAGTTATACGCGAATCTTCCATCCGAACAAAACATCATCTTATGGTTCTTGAATAAAAATACCGATGATCGCGTTCAGCTGAAAAGGCACTTGCCGAAACGGTTCGAAGTAGCCCCCCGAGTCGCCATATCGTCGCAGGAGATATGCTTCCGTGCCCAAACTCGTCCTCTATTCATTGTCTACCCATCGTGGGATTATTTTTTTTTGCACATGAAAAACGAGCGCCGAAGTGCGTCTTCCTCCGCGAGTATAGTTCATACATGGTGTATATTATCGAAGATAAATTTGTTTCGGAAGAGATTTTCAGACTGTGAGATCTTCACGTAAGATTAAATACATCGTAGGTATACAATGGAATTACAACGTTGATTACGACCCACCTCATCCTCGTCCTCATATCCTTTGAAGAACCTATACTTACATAAATACTTCGGCGGAATTAATTTCCGGGACTATTTTACGCGTAGGCTAGCTTTTATTGAATGAGTTATTAACGTAGGAGATATTCAGCCGCATGCATCATTGCGGATATACAACGATTATTACAGCTACTGTTACAGGCGTAACAATATCGCGTCAGCTGTCCTAACTTTCTATACCAAACGTATGTTGAGCTAGAGACCGGAATGCGGGCTGCAAAAATAGAAGGTTCATAGTCCGAATAGAAGCTCATATTTCGCGGACTATAAGGCGCCGGTGCTGCAGCGCATAAAAAGTCAGACGGTATCGTCGGAAAATAAAAAGAAGACCGCGAATTGTTCGCTGCGTAGTAAACGGCCCCGAAGGACGCTACCGCCCCTCCCGCAGAATGCCGGCCGGCTTGTCAAACCGGCGGACTACCATGCGAATACCGAATACCAGCCCCGCCCTGGCTATATTTAGCTGACTGGCTGTTACTACGCCGAAAAAGAAACTGCAGTAATTCGCAAACATCTCACGTTTCGAGATGTCCAATTCCGTTAACTGTCATTGACGATATTACGCCTGGGTGAAAGGTCCCGGGTGATTGTCAGACATTGAAATTTATTGTTGTTATTGCGACGAAGAAACCCGAGACAGCAGTTTGCTTGTACCCTAGTATAGACAGTGTGTTTGGGATCTGTGATTCCGAGAACTCTTTGATTTCAGGATTTAGCCTTTGAACCAGTGGTAATCGGGCAGCGAATGCCAAAGCTGTTACGTAAGCTGGCTGAAAATAGAATATTGTTCCGAATCTCTTGCTACTCCTAATTCAAGTGATACCCAACTCCAGAGCTCGTGTATATCCGAAAAACAAAAAAACATCTGTCCAAACAACCGGAGCTCGAGTGAAGAACATAACGAACTGAATTGCTTGCGGTGAAGATGCTCGCTTTAGTTTGTTGTACGGTTGAGGAATCCTATTTGACTAACTATTCACGGTGTAGAGTCAACTCGATTAACACTTTGCTCGGTTATTCGGTTATCACTTGACCAGTAAAGAATGTTAATTTACTCACTGTGAGCCATGTTTGTTGTTTTCGAAGAGCTGCGCCTTGACCACTGATAGAACTGCGAAGTAACGACGTTGAGATTCAAATCGTCACTGCGAACGGTGCGCGCAACTTTTCACGGCGTCGATTGCCCGGCTCAAATTTAGCGCATGCGCGGTTCTAACAGGAACGGAAAAATCTCATCGCGACTTTGCATTTTGTTCTCAATTAAAAAAATATTTTATTATGAGTCATACGAGAGTGTAACGAGTAAATATAGACGATTGGATAATCCTCGAACGGATACTGGAACGAGGTTTAATTGTAGTCCGGCGATAATTAAATATCCAACTCATACATGCAGCATTTCAAACAGTCGAGGTTTGTTTGTTTTAAAGAAAACTGAAACCCGCTTGATATTTGATCGATGCTCCAGCTGATTTGAAAAAGAGAAGATATCATCATTGCCAAACCGCAAAGAGCAGCGGGATGAAGTTTTGACGAATTACATCGCACTGAATCAATTGTACATGCAATAAAGATGTATTCACTCGACAACGAGACCAGAGATTACTGTATAAATCTATTACATTGTTCGAGAATTGTTTCTAATTGAACAATCGGTATAAATATTTCATTTTTTAAGCTTGTCAGTTCAGGACAAATGTAGATTCAATGTGAAAAAGACATTTCAAAGCTGACAATCGAAGCTTCAAAGTTATGCCACTTTAAGCCCCTCCCATTCTCGACACATGAAATGGGCCACCTTATATAATGAGCTGAGTACTCTGCGACGGACGTCATTTTGATGTTTTTACAAATGCCAAATGAACACGTTGTTCAAAATATTTGCGATTTTTTGTCTCGTCTGCATTGGAATAAAATTACAGAATCAAGATGACCCATCCAACTGCTATAACGTCACTGATCGTGACATTCGAATCGAAAGCTCTCATCATATCTTAAATTTAAGTGTGACCGATGATGACTGTTATACGGACTGATCTCGAACGAATGCGATGATTGGTTTTACAATAATCTGCCATTTCGTCATCCGTTACAATGAGAAATAAAACCGCAGAACCGCGAGGCTGCAATATCACAGGAAACTTGACAACTTATATTAATTACTGCGAAAGCCCTGCTTTTGTACAGAGTATTAAAATTCCTGCATTTCAATTAAAGATAAGACTGCAGCTTATATGTGACGGTATATAAGATCCGTTTAGTTCATTCTTTATTATTAAATCCACCAGCCAGCCGGGTGGTCGACTTAACGAAGCATTCCTGCGCGTTTAGAGGTGAACGGAATTAGATTCCACTCCAGACACTGTAATTTTCCAGAGTACAGATACTTTTCAAGAACTTCCACTGTTCGTATAAAGAGCGAAATGCCTCGATGGGTCCATAAGATCACGTGATAACTGCAATTCATCTATGACAAACCAGTTCTACTAGATTTTTCCACAGTGACGTCACGATCAGTTAGCCTTGGCATCGATGACGTCACTTTCGGCTATAGAACTCTAGAATGCACTATACCTACATACCTTTGCTCTCTGCGTTAACTAACAGAGTTTACGTAATTCAACACTTTAATTTTTCGAGCCACGAATCCAGCTGGTTGACGTAGGTATATTCATACGGGTCGGTGATTACTTAGCTGGTTTGTCTGTATAGAATGTCGAACGAGTGTAAATTTCTGTTCCATCGACCCAAAATGACCTTGGTGCTCGATTATATGACCTCGTGTGCAATAATAGGCAATAGTGATTCAAATGAATGATTCATCACGCGATGTGGGCGATGCGATGTAAGCGGTACATACAGCCGTACGACCTGCCCTATGATACGCATCATGTCTGCACGGTACAGCGATGATTCCGCTTCTGTATTCGGGGCATTCGTAGGTGTGTAAACTATTATGTGATTTCACCTACAGGAGTGTTTTTCGCGAGCTACGCTGTAACGCAGTAGCTGGAGCGATGAATTCGTTAACAATTCGTGACTTATTCCCTTGCTGGCAAATTTCAGTCTGATATGTACGAACTTGCAACGACGCAGTTCTCAGCACATGAATTCGGCGAGGAATTTTTTCGTCGATAAATTAGTACGCAGCTCGGATAGGAGCCAGAACAAGCGGGTTTGGGCTGACTTTGAGCTTCCCGTTATTCGTTCTGTCGCTAGCTGTTTTGAATTTTTCAAATCTGACCTCAGGTTCTTGATCAGCGGTTCAAAAAACCTTCGAGTACCAATTTTCATGAGATTTCCAATGTTTTTATTTTTTTTCCCAGCAAATTGGATCCACCATCTTAAATTTCGCAAATCTGACTTCAGGTTCGTGATCGGTGACCCAAAAAACGTTCGAGTACCAATTTTCATCAAAATCCCAATGTTTTTAGTTCTTTTGCAGCATATCGAATGCGCCAAATTGAAATTTTGCGAAAGTGACTTCAGATTTGTAATCAGCGATACAAAAACGCATGTGGTACCGAATTTCATTCAAATCCGTTGATCCGTTCTCGAGATATCGTCACTTTTATTGTATTATTTGGTATTTTGTTACTGAAATAACTCAAAAAGTACTGAATTGATTAAAGCCAAGATTTTATCAGTTATAAGTTGAGACAAGACGAGTGGATTGAGCCTAATTTGATCAAAATTCGCGCACTCGTTCTCGAGATATCGCGAGGACAAAGATTTGGTCTAGAATTTTTCTTTATTCAATAATACATCGTCATCCAATCCGTTTCGGCTAACAGTTAGCTTCCTAGATTAACATTGCTTACGTAGACGGGATGTTTTTTATCTCATTTTATACCTATTGCCTTGGTCGTCTTTCGTGTCCAATTTCACGCCCAACAGGTCCTGTGCGATGATGGAAACCAGCTGCAGTAGCGATATCTTCCAGCACTGGTCTGACCCACACAAACCGCATCAACTGCGGGCTGTCCGACGAGCTACTTCCACGACTACTGATATCTTACCAATGTCAAGTACAAGCCTTCTTACCACTGAGGATCCAGCTTACCGACTGTAGTATAGGATATTTCCTCAAAACCGTTTTACCGATGTCTTACAGACGGAACAACTCTGTCGGTAAATTGAGTCATGAATCGGCGGGATTATTTGAAATGGGAGATCGTATGTGTATAATTACAGGTGAGTCGTTAGGTGCCCAACAGATGGCGTTTTTTTTTAAATTCTTTTGTTGAATAAAAATGTTTAAACTAGCTAATCTATTGAGTAGTTCGGACATCTGGGGATGTAATATTTTAACATTTAATCATCGAGGTGTGATTTTTTCCGATAGATGTTGAATAGGAATTTTCATCTCATTAAATGACATTGAATCGACTCAATATTTGCTCACGGCAAGCGATTGCTCATCTCCAGCTGATCAAATAGCACCTTTCAACGGATACCCCTGCTTCACGGAATAACAATAAGACAAATCGACTATTAATTAAAAGTTGGCGCTCTATCCAATGTATGTACAAAATAAATTTGTGAAAAATTCGTCATATAGAGTAGATATAGAAACAGGTGTCTGAAAATACGTAAGTAGTTCGAAAATTAGTCTGCCAACTGTGCATCGATGAAAATATTTACGACTTTTGAGCCAATCGTTTGGCAATCAGCAGTAAAGCCTGATGACTCGTGCAGGTTTGTATTCACAATACGATATTCATGTTTCAAAGCCCGCCAAATCATCGATGGAATTCATCGTTTGTCACAATAGAAGACGAATATAAACTCTAATGTTATGAGGTACAATTAATTATGCCACACGTGTCCCGCACGCTTACGATTGTCCCTTGCTTGCATGCAGCTCGCGCCCCGCCATCTGGCCCTGCATGTAAATTAATCCTTCATTATTTCTGCAGTCGACTGTCAGAGAGTCGTAAAATTTTCGAGAAAATAGTCACATGCATATAATTGGCAATACATCAGGTGTACACTTTTTTTATTTCTCAACGTGATTTAAATAAATTATCGCGGCAGGATTTAATCGCGATACCCGCACGTGGTATCACTTCTAATTCCGTGGAAAAATACTGCGCGGGGGACAGGAAACGTGCGTACGTAGACCGCTTGATATTTTTTTTTTCAACGCTGATACGGCAACCGCTGCATCTGTCGAGTGGCTTCAGGCGTTGGACGTGGAGTTCCATGACTCATGTATTCATAAACCTTGCCTTTCACGTTGGGACGAATATGAATGCACTCCCGGCTACCCGGAGAGGTTCAGCGTTCAACGCGAGCTATTTTCAAACGATCTCTCTGGCGATGAATGGCCAGTTTTATTTCTTCTTCTTTTATGTACTGCACGTACCTATTATCTTTATTTCAGCACGTGACGACGCACGGTTTACCGTATTTTAGAAAATTAATGGCCCCTAGACGATGATAACAAATAACGATAAGCCACGAAGGTGAAAGGTTTCGAAATACTTCAGCGAAGATCCATTGTGTGTGGTGGCTGATTTTATGAAATCGATTCTGGTTATAACCGGATTGCAAAGAGCTCTTGACTACTACCTGCCGAGCCCACACGATCCTTCGAGTATTTGCGCATTGACTGTTAGATCCCCATGTTTATAGAAGAAACAATTAAGCGGGCTTGGGCAGCTACTTTGGATTTTTCAAATCTGACCGCAGATTCTTGATCAGTGGTTCAAAAAACCTTCGAGTACCAATTTTCGTGAGATTCCGAATACTTTTAGTATTTTTGCCCAGCAAATTGGATCCGCCATTTTGAATTTCGCTAATCTAAGTTGAGAGAAGCTGCATTGGTTCAGCCTAATTTGATCGAAATCCTGCAAAATCAACTTTCAATTTTCGGGATGATTACAATATAACTAATTCCTTTCTTTTCTGAGCTCAAAGAAACGGGAAGTTGAAGAAAAAATCATTAAATTCCTTTATCGAATAATCATTAGCGAGTATTGACTCCTTCACTCGACGAATGCTACGTATGCATCATTGTTCAGATTTACCGCGATAAATTGCATACAAGGTGAACATAATATTTTCTGTAGTGTGTAGAAATAATCGGTAGGGCCCCAGTGTTGATGCGATGTTCTAATGAACTAATATCCAACGAATTGCGTGTTTCCTGTTATTTGGTTCCCCGTGTATCGCTGTAAGTGGTTCACTCGAGTCGCCAGAAAAGTAAAACTCGTACAAAAACGCTAAACTCGTATACACACAAGTGTATATGTATACGACCGAGTATGTAATACACCGCCATTTTGCGTCGGGTGTTGCAGGGCCGCAGGTAATCCCAAGGTTACCGCAACGACTCAAAGACGGAAAAATAGCGATCAAAATCCCTCGAATCTATTTATATACGCAGTTAGTACCAAGAAGCCGCAACAACGGAACAGGGAATCATAGCAAGCACTTGGTCGCCAGTCCAAAAACCTTGGCAAGACACTGTCTTAATTTCCTGCCAAAATGGCAATGCCCGGCGTAACTCAATACCTCCCTTTTTAATTATATCTAATAAAAAACATTAAATGATTGAAAATATCAGTCTTACTCTGCAAAACATTATTTAGGAAGAAGAAGAAGAAGAGCTATGTTTGATATATAAATCAGCGAAACGAGGACTATAAACATAAAGTGGTTACACGCGACCAGGTATAACAGAAACCTGCCACTATAATAGGCAGCATGACTGGTTTTTCTACTCCCATAAGTCTCTCATTTTTTATATATTTATTTTGGTATCGTGTTCTGGTTTTCGCATAGAGCCTTGATTCCCTTCGGCGCGGCCCTGAGGCTGCAAACACCGCTGAGTCGTCCGAACCAGCAACCGGTTCAGTAGACTCGTGACTCGGTTATAGCGTTCCTTTGCGTCCATATTTCTATCTGTATTTGTATTCAAATGGCTTCACGGTAACTCCAAGACCGTGTTGGTTCAGGTACAGGTATGCGTGACTGTGAATACAGTCTGTAGCGATATATTATACGTCATTCAACCTCAGTCCCAACTCTGCAGTCTCACATTATAATTATGTAAACAATGCACCGAAGATGAGCAGACACTTAAGCTTGGAAAATCAAACCAGCACGAAAATACTTGACCCGGAGTCAAGTCAGTCTCCCACAACGTTACTTTACACGTATTTGCATAATTATCACGTTTTACAAGACTACAAAATGTTGCTCACATTTTAAATTCGCCAATTCGCCTGCGGCTATAACTTAGCTTTAAGCCGTAGGATAGCCGTTAGAAGGATTTGATATTTAAGTACAGCACCTAAATATTACATAACACGAACTATTCATGGTGCGATTAGAATTCCTCGCTAATGACTTCCATAGTTTCAACTAGCTGACGCCTCTCGTAGTAACGTATTAGAAGATGATTTCTATATAACCGCTGAATTTTGATCAGTTTCTTTTTTTTTTTTTTTTTGAGTCAAAATTTAACTGTTACTAGTATATATTATCGATTATACTTACCTCGAAGATAATTTGGGAAGAGATGATGGAGAAGATAGGATGTTGAGGTGTGCAAGGGAACTTGAAATTCTTTGAGGATAATAAATTAAAGAGTTTTCGTACGTTGATCGTATTCATGTGTTTATTATCATTTTTTTTTTCACTATCACAGTTGACTCTAAGCCCAATCACAGTCTTCTATGTTCGAGGGACAAATATGATGAAACAGATATTTTAACACGAATAAACGTAGTTGCCAGTGTATTTTTTTCAACTGATTTTTATTAGTTTTTTCTTGACTGTGCTACTGTGGAGGGAAAACAGTGTTAACGAAAACGCGTTGTCGATCACGAGGTTCTATTTTTATGATCTGCATCAAGATGGATGTTACATACTTTCAAGAGTTCGAGACCACAGACGTGTTATTTCCAAACTGAACGATAATGTCTATTCAAAGTTGGAAAAAAAACATTCGACGTGATTTCAACGCCCAAAACAGAACAGTCTGGATATAGTAATAAACGTGTGTATATAATAAAATAACAATAGAATAATTATAATTGCAATATGCAAAATGATAAATATTTATAAACTATTCGTATCAGAAATGGTCAAATTTCAAATTTGACAATTCGAGACACAAATAAATGATTGATTAGTGAAGATAATACTATATGTATAAGCCAAGATTACAATATTGTTTAGGGTAATTATTTGTATACGGTATATTATGATATACTAAGACCATCACACAATTGCTATATTATATATAATACACGTATAAAAGTTGATTAATAGGATATTAAATTCAACAAAATTCTATATAATCCGTCAGTTTGTATTAAAAACAAAAACAAAAAAATTTAAGGTGTTGGTCAATTAATGGTAGGTTTATAAATTAACAATGAAATATGTTTTAAATAAAACGCAAATAGGGTCGTGAACAATGATGCGCGAAATGACTGCAACGATAAAGTCACCGAGGAAGTAAGAAATACCTGTATACGCAACAAAATATGTTTCAAGATCACTCATAGTGTCTGGATTTTGGTTATTAATAATGCCAATTGTTTTTTTTTCTTTTTTTCTTGTACAGACACCGCAATGACGTGTCGCGTATATATGAATACAGAAAGTCACAAACACCTATTGGTAATATGATATAATATAATGTATAGTCAGTTATAATTCATATATATGGTTCGTTAAATATCATAGGTTATAAGTTCTACATGTAATTTCAATTTTGTTGGGCAAAGTCGTTTAATATATTGACCATCAAAAAAGACTGTGTATATATATAACAATCACTACTATCTAAAAACAGCAATTATATGCCGTTGCGGAAATGATTGAGAAAAAATTGGTCAATTATCATTTTGACTTGTAAAATTTGGTATAGGAAAAGTCGAAAAAGGTTTTTTTTTTATTTATTCAGTATTCAATTTTGAAAGAATGTGTTTTAGAAAAGACTTGCTTTTTTTTTAATCGAATTGTTTTTTTTTTCATATATATTTATTTTATTTTTTATCAAAGTCTTATTTCGTTATTTATTTTTATTTTTTATTTTTCGTTTACTTTTAGTAACTTGCAACCATTTATATTTTAGCTTATTTCAATTGTGTATATCAATTTTTCTAAGTAGGCACAGACATCAGCCTATCAGATCTGACAATGAATATATATATATATATAATAAATAACATCGATGACAATAAATTTGAACCCGAGAAAATAAAATAATTTGTCATACAAAAACGTGAATTCAGTGATTATTTATTTTCTTCATAAATCCCTGCGTTTTTGTCTCCTCATTATTTTAATCCTCGAGACGAAAATTATAACGTGGAATATCAATAATATTGAAAGAAAACCTCATAAAACTGTCTATTTTCAAAGTCTACTTTTTATGTATGTATATAGGTCACAGAACTTGGATTCAAATCAAATTTTCGGGTCCTTTACAACTTGTCCAATTAGTATACATTGATATTAAGAAAAAAAAAATGTTCGATTTATACTATCGGTATGTATATGTAAATATATGTATTCAAATAAACCATGCTCTTCTCTTTTTCGATCCCAAACTTATCCTATACTAATACGTTCGAACCCAGGCCGTGATCAGTTTCAGGTATCAATAAACTGGCTCGAAATATGCATGTTTGCAATTTTTTTTTTATTTCACGACCTAAGAACAAACTCCCCCCCCCCCTTCCCACACCCCCTCCCCTCCTCCCCTCGATGGCCGGCAAAGACGCATCCGAAATACTCCTCTGTGTTACACCCGCATCCTCTTCTTACTCGCGAGACAACGCCAGAAACCACGAAATTCTTGTTCTCTTAGAAGCTGCCGCACTCGCGAATATCGCGATTACCAAGAGGCAATGGCGGACGGAAGTTGTTGATCACCTGAAGCGAAGATAAAAAAAAAACGGGATGTTTTAGAGTAAAAAAAAAATAGTCACTGAAAGAAGCCTTGAGATTCTGAGGACTTCCGGTTCTCTATAAAGAGAGAATTCCTAACGACTGAAGAGTCTGAAGTTGGCTACAATCGAAAAATGAGTATTTGGACAGTTGGACTGGTTCATAACTGTCCGAAAGCTAATTTTTTTTCTCAATTCAAGTCAACTTCAGACTCTTCCAGGGTTAGAAATTCACCCTGTATAAGATTGCCAAAAATTGTTCGACTATCTTCAAGAATTGCGCATGAAAATAATTATTCAAACGATTGCAGTGTGATGAAAAGCACTCGGTTATAGTTTAATTAATGGATGCACATTAGACTAAATTGATCGCTATAAGAATCGTTTTGATATCTGAAGAGACAATGACTTGGGAAGCTTTCTGTTTAATCGTCCGTCTGCAACCATGAGCATTGCTATTATTTTGAATCGTTGTTTATTGACAATCGTAAGACTTCGGCATACATGGAACCGGTTTGTGTACTCCAATCAACATAAGCGCGGCGTTCGACATTGTGGTTGAATTATAATTATTACCCTACCGCAATATTTTATCTTTTCTCATTTCGCAATTAGCAGACGCGGTTAGTTTTCGCGTGAATAATAATAATAATAATAATAATAATATATAAAATCTAATTATCTAACCGCATAGCTCATACATATGCGATAAACGCCGAGTGCGTTATAGAGAGTCTAAACGTTAGATCATCATCGCGAATCCGTTTCAATGTAATTAGTATCATTTGGCGATCACGCGCCTGACTGAATAAATTAAATTTTCTTTGACGTAGTATCTACCAGATGCGAAAATACAGATACACAATTCGTCATTAATTAGACGGTAAATTTGACTAGCTATAATAATGTGCTCCTCGCTCTGACGCCAGCGGTCGTAATTCCATGGATCCTAGAAACTTCACTACCTTCGAAAATTGTATCGGAAGAAATCTAGAGTATAATGAAAAATATCGTAAATTATACTCACAGCTCCGTGATTCTCGTTGCACGGGCATTCCTCATCGCGAGCAAACTTCCTCAAGTTACGGAAGATGTTCAGCTGGTGGTGCGAAACCTCGATGAACTTCTTGAACAAAATCCAGGTCACACTCTCGTTGCATGGTGGCGTTGTCAACGAGCCCAAGTAGGTCCAGTACCCATTGTCGTCGGCTAAATATCACATATAAAAAGGAAAACTGTCAAAACAACAAAATTATGAACATTGTGAGACCAGAGTCAAACATTTATTGTTCATCGAGTCCAGACTTCAGCTTGTGCAAATCAAAGAGAATCGTTCTACGATGCATCTGATACGATTCTCTCTAACTTTTTGTTTTCTTATGCAGTCCAACTTTCATAAAAAAAAAAAAAAAAAATGGTTGAACCGCACAATCTAGGAAACTCGGAAAATCAAACCAAGCGAAGCAGCTGCAAATCGTTACGGGATTGTTGAAAGCGGGTTGTATAACTTGTTAGACACTGATACACCGGGATCTCGATACTGGGATTGCAGTAATTGCTCTATACTCTATATACAGGGTAATCCATCCAACTCTGCCACGCTGAATAACGTAGTTATTATCGATTACTCAGAAAAATGTCATATTATGGAAAAGTTGTTGCATTCAAAGGGGGACAACATTTCCCACCTCTACCATTGATTCATGAATTTTGGTGCTGAAGGTCATCCGGGGGTCATATTGTCACATAGTTGAACGCATTTCGATGTCAGCTTCCTCGCAGTAAGCAAGAAAATAGGTCGTCCCATTCGTAAAAAACTTATTTTCCTCCTTCAAGTGCAACAACTCTTCAATGTGACATTTTCAGATAAATAAAACAGAATTAAATGGACCACCTTGTATAAGAGTCGTCCAATTATTATTAATCTTAGACTGGTCCGATTTGGTTGTTCGTTAAAAAGCTACACCCTACACCGATTCCCAGAAATCTAACTCACCTTGACTGCACTTGTTCTCATGTCGAATGATTCGATCTGCCCAACGCATGCAAGGGTTTATGCATCTCTGTGTACCAGATCGGCCATTGCGAGCTGTTCGAGCACGATACGCAACACACACAGATAACGAATGTTAGTACAGCAAGTTACGTACAGGTGAGTACTATTTCACGTAATGTCACTCTGGGTTAATCCGGGTTAATCACACACATAACTGCCTACAGTGGGCTCAAAGTCTCAGAGGCTCGATACATCAAAGAATCATTAGGAATTCCAAAAATTACAGGAAACACGTAGAAAACAAAAATCCAGCTAATGAGAAGAAAATACGGCGATCATTGTCGAGTCATCGCGTAGCATCGTCATGCACAAAGTATAGAACAATAGCAATTGTCAAATTCGACTTCAAATGGGGAAAAATATCCGGGGCCCTTCTAGGGCCCTTCCAGAAACTTAATGGTTTCTCCGATTCGGGCCTTAGAAGGGCCCTAGACAGTTTTCCCCGATTGAGGGTCAACTTGTACAAGGATAGGGGCCGTTGTTCTGGTTTGTTAATTTTCAAGCATAGTACAGGTTTCAGTACAGTTACATGCTAGAGTTATAGGTAAGTACTCCAAACGAATTAGCATAGATCGTAGAGTGAGTATTGAATGCGTGTAAATGCAAATCCGAGGACACTTACCGGGTAACAGCTTGCTAGGATCGATGTTCTGCGCGATTTCCACAATCTCGTCTCGGTGAGAGACGTACGGCAGAAGACGGGCGATCTTGTCCATTTCCTCGTGGGTTTTTCCCACCTGAAAAAAAGAAGAAAATAAAGCGATCAGTCATTGCTCAAACCTGGAGTAAATAATGTGACAATGGAAATTCATGATCTGCCTTTCAGTCTATTTTTAGACAAGTTTTGACACTCAAAATATCCAACCGGTTGCCATTGAAATTTTTTAATGCGTGTAATGTGATTAGTTGGAAAGCTTTTCTGGCATAAAACCACGAGCCTTTTGCCAACAATCTGAGTGGGTACCGATTTTTCCGTTAAAAATTAACGACGGAATTTTTTTAAAATGAGACTGAAAGTAAGAGCGAGCAGGTGTACAATTATAAATCTAGATGATTTATAGCGCCAAAATGTAGACGGTTTACTCCCGCCACGGTTATAAAGCGGCTAAAATCGCGAACATAATATTTACACAATCTAAAATCTGAATGCGTAACGTGCGAAACTAATCACTTAGTTCGTTATAATATGCAATAAATATAAAACGCGATCTCATTAAGATACGAGATGATTAATAAACGGGAGAATATATATCACGTGCTAAAATTGTTCATTATTTTACACTATCACGTTTGTATAATGGAATAAGCGCTCGCAGAAATCGATGAAACTTTGTACAAGGTCGTACCGACAATATACCCACAATAAACTATAAGCGATTGAAGTTCGTGCGAAACGTTTCCAATTAGCCCAACTGACGCGGACTGCAATGTCGAAAATAAGATCGAACTATTATTTTCATATTATTCGCAGCTTCGATTCAGGACGTGCAGGTTTAACTTTCCTCGGAATAAGTTATAAGAGAATGGATGTTTTTGAGAAGAGAAACGGTTTCCAGACGATATACTTCTCCTTCGAGGAAATTCGCTAATTAAATCAAAGAAACCACGAGTCCGTCGCGAATACCGCAACTCCACGGAGCATTTGCTGTGCCCGCACAACAAGGTCGTGCGACAAACACGATCGAGGCATATTTTTACACGGTATGAACGAATCCTTTGTTGTATCTATTAGTCGATGGAACTGAGAAGTGGAAAATGAGACTAAAAGAAACACGATACGTAAGAAACGGCATAGCTGAACGATATCGATTGAAATTAATCGGAATCATATGAAGCTAGAATTCTTTGATCTTTTTTCTCCTCTTTCATCCTCGATCTAGTCGCAATAACCCAGGTATTCCGTTTGTCATTCTTCGTCTTATTGTTAGTTTTTTTTTATTTTTTTTAATCCTTCGAGATAGACGATTGCTTTTCGTTAGCTGATCGTAAACGTATTAACAGGCGTATCGTACACAGAATTAAGAGCGTATTAGCTACAGGCAAACGTGATAGGCGACCATGAAACGAGTTGTGTTCGCTGTTCAAAGTATCAGTAAAGCCCACCAAGTACATCAAGCACAATTTTTTCCGTTTCTATTCTAATCAAGGCTTAAAACTGCCAAAATAAAAAAGAAAGCAACTTGATATCAGACTTAATATGATAATGGCGTAACAAATAGTGCAGAAGTAGGAACCGATTTGTGCAATAATTGTCAAAAGTTCTGAGGATATAATTGAATGTTAGCTTCGAAGAGCGCTTTTCTTATTGTGATCGAAATTAGGGGCGAGGCTAAGTTGAGATCCCACTTAAAGCCGCCATCTTTGTTCAAAATTTCTCTAAAAAACAAGTTTCTCAACTATTTACTAGGGTGTAAATAGTAAATCACGATATTTTCTCACAATAACGAGTCAGTGTCATAATGTACTGATTAAACTAGCCCATTTCTGGGAGTTGAAAGCTAGCCGTCTTTGAGTGGTGCAAGATTTTATCACCAGGTGTCAGCGTGCCACATTTTCATTTCCAATTGGTCGTCGATTTTCTCTCACGTTCTATTATTTCAGAAAAATCTCTGCGGTGGTTACGATGAAGAAGATGGAAATCTGACCTCAATATTTTCCTCCACCTGATTAATGCGTTATATTCGAAGAAAGCAATCGTTTTAGCGGATTGAATAAAATTCGAATTTCCTCGGTGTTGAGCAACGACGAATTGATGCGAATCCCGAACAACTTTTTACAGGTATAAACTCGATTCTCTTTGGTCCGAACCAGTTCGATTTGGGTCATCATAAAGAGTGCATTGACGTTACGTGAACACGAGTATGTACGTCGTATATAAGTGTGCATAAATAAATACATTATGCACATAGGGGATTATGTGTGTGCTGTAACAAAAATGGCGACGATACCGTAACGAAAGGCTGCAGTTGACGACAGACACTGCTGCGGGTTCTGCTTGCAGCTTATTACCACTCGTTAAAACTCAAATGTTTTATATACTCGTATCCAGTTACGTAAAGGTGTCAGGAATAGCGGGCTCAGCGAGCTCGGAAGTCTTATAAAACTAACCCGACAATGAGCCTTCGGAAAAATATACATCGATAGACGTAATTACCTTCAGAAATACACCCAAGACGGCCAAACCATCGGGGGCCTTCGCAGCATCCGCGAACGTGTTGTACTTGGTGGTGTTCCAATGCACGAGATGGAGCTGAAACATGATGAAAAATTGTTGTCACCCTCGTTGCTTTCCATCGTTCAGCAATTATGTCGGCTTATATGCTAATTTCTTGAGTCATTGAAGAACACAGTGGAGCAGGTATATGTCGTTCTGATGTCTTTTACAATCTTAGAACAAAGTAAACGTTGCAGTAGGCGTTCGAGAATTAATTCAGGTAATAATTACTGATTCCATTTAACAATGGTGAGCCAATTGGTAGAGTGACGCAGTTACAAATCGAATAGAGGAAGAGACGATTAAGGTCGAAGGAGTCAATAATTCACTCGATCGTGTCACAATCGGTTGCTTTTGGCTCGAATGGTGAATGAAAAACGAATAGACGTGGGCTAAATTCTATGAAATATATATTTTAAATTGACAATTGACGTAAAAATGACTGGAAACTTTCAAGCCGTGTAAAGAAACTTTCTTGAATGAGAATAACGAAAGAAGAGCCCTTGGCAATCATCAATTGACTCGCTAATAGCTACTACTACGTCTTAATTGTTTAAACTGTTCCCAATTATCGTACTGTTTAATCTTAGTTCGTGTGGATCCCCGAAGCTCAGTTATTCGGACAGATAATTTCAGACGCATAATTCTCGTTTTGGAATTATTCAATCCAATTGACAAGGATTACGATTATCATGACGAAAGTACGTAAATATTATTTTTCACACGCGTATTGCTCAGCACTTTGAAATAATGATGCATGACTTCTAATATAAGCCTACAGTTTTGTCAAAGTATAGAAACCCTGGTTACCTAATGATTGTAATTCCCTACAATTCCAAGCAATTCAGCTATACTATCATTTTTTACACTCACTGTAACAAATAGTCGCGACTATCTTCCCAGCCAATTAGTCAGTCGCGTAAGCTGCTCGGTTGCCATTCATTTCCGCAGTTTTCGAAACTTTTCGTCTGCCCCCCCCCCCAGTTGCGAAGTCAAGCAGTGATAACAATGAATTGAACGAGTCTCCCTAATTCTTCGTCACGAAATATCGCGCAAATTCGAGTTCAGCAAAATAATTCGAATCACTCAGCTTCGGTGACTTAATTTCACGTGACACATAGCTTAATAGCACACCCACACATTCATCAAAATATGGGTGTAACAAACCCACGCAGTTTTCTACGCACACTGCAGAGCTTATGGCTTTTTGTTATTTGCAGAGCAAACAGTTGATGATCGTGCTTCTCTGTATACATTGTGGTTTCAGGCTTGTTTTAGACTCGACAATTTTATTGTTATTTAAATTCATTTTTATCCGTCTTGATTCATGATATCACTATCCGCAGCCTTTCCTCTCTCTATTCGATTTTTTATTCAGATTTTGCTCTCTCGTTGATGTTATCGATCCATTCAAATAACTTTCTGACGGGGCAATACCTCTCGGATTTTTATGAGAGTTTTTTTTTTCGCTATTTTTTGGCAACTCGACAAGGACACATGAGCATCTGTCACATGTATAAATAAATCGTTATAGGATAAACCTGTCGTGAAAAAATATTCTAAGACGAATTGAGAGGCGTAAGAAAAACTGAAGAATGTCTCGACAAAAATTCATAATAATGGATATTAATCGATCAAACAAGTCATCAAGGTCGTTTGAACTTTTTCATACCAGTTTTCGGTCGTCTACGAGGCACTTATCGCTCTAATGCCGAGGGGAGTACCATCATCGCTATAAACAATGTGTCGCATGATTCACGCGTCACGTAACATAATTACCACAAAACGCTGAACCGCCTCTGTGGGAGTTGTACCAGTCTCGTAGTATCTCACAGTCACAGTAATTCACAGAAAGTCAATGTCCAAGTTCTCCCTACTGAAAATGTTGATGCGATAACTCATGTCATGTCGACAAATGTATGAAAAGTCACATGATAAATCATACAGGCACGAATAATCAGGTATAATGTATCAAAAATCCTATGGTCAAGCATAGAGTTCATCATATAATTTGTTTTATATTATATCTGATGAGACATGCCCGAGTGATTCGTTCAAATTCACAAGAAAAAACATATGATGAATGCGGTGACATTATATGATTTATCAGATCAACATTTTCAGTGAGGCTCGTTCTACAAATTATCTTAATTTTCATTTATCGTAAATTAAGTCAATTACCTCGCCAGCGAAGGCTTGTCCGTCTACGGTGTGCTCGGATCCTCTGGAGTCGGAGCATCCCCAATGGCAATGGTACTGCTCGAGCTTGTAGACGTCATCCATGAGGGGTCCACCGCTCAGGACTGTAACAGAAGAGCACACGATATTAAAGTAGGTTAATTTTATTGAAAACAGACGAAAATGCCTGATTCCACCGACTGAGATGACGAGGGCGAAGCCAAGGCCCTTCTTTGGAGTGACGAGTGACCATAAAGTGAACGTCAGTTCATTTTTAATTTTAAAATAACTGAAAATAAGCACTAGGAATTGGTCAAGTTCCAAAAAAAATTCACTACGTCATGTCACCCGCCCATTTTTATTTACTACGCAGTGGCATATTTACGTAGGTATGCAATTTAGGTATATGTATACGTTACATATATTCACACCACAGGATACGCTCTATTGAACCTCATGAGCGGCATAGATCGTGTAATCTAGATGTTGTATATTATCATCGCAAAGTAAGGGGTTCAGATTAGCTGTATGTATCAGAGGATAAGAGAGACGGCTTCTAAATTCGGAAATGAAACGTCGTATTGTGAACACATGACCACACGAGGACTGACTAGGTACACGAGTATAATTATAGTTTTGACTTGCATACGAGCTTTTATACTTGAACGTGGGTCGAGTGCAAACGAAATGGCTTTATTGAGGACCTTCTTGTGAGTTATTACTTGAATTTTTAATCAGAACCCCTTGAGGCCTTGAAAGCTACTTTTTATGGGCCTTAAGTGATTTGCACAATTCGCAAATAGAATTTTTAATCGGTTGATAGAACAATTAGCAACTAACCTACTTTTATGGGGGTAATGAAGAGAGCAAAGTTTTACAATTCGGTGATTACATTTGATATTTCTCTGTAACATTGAGATCCAAAATTCTATTCAAATTCGAGACACGTTTCAATGACATTTTTTCAATGACTCACAGTCTCGCAAGGTCTTCCACGGTTTAAATCAGACGCAGAATAAATCCCAATGAAATAACTACATATATATTATTAACCAAATCAGTTAAGGCAGGATATATGGAGATTCACCGGACGTATATACAAATAGCAATTGTTAAATTCAGTAGAGATTTGACGTGCGATAAACCCAGCCTTTTATTTGACGCAAAATTAACGAACCGATCGTCCGACTTCGGATGAAAATAAATCTAATAAACTTTTCAGGGTATACAACTCGTCGCTCCTGCACCCATTCGTATAAAGCTGTTAATATACGTAATTGAGTAAAAGATTTGAAGAAGTGGCTTCATTATACGTTCACCAAACTTGGTGACGTTGATGCGCGTACAGGCGATCAAAGGAATCGTATATCAAGCTCCCTAAGTATTTGAATTTCAGAATTTCTGGTTTAGGTATCGAAAAATCCGTCCACGACCTCTAATCACATACCAATTAGGTATAGATGTCGTTAGAGCTATAAAAGACGAGTTTTTTCAACATTATCAGGTGACTCACAGCATGAAGAAAATCGATTATCATTCGGTTCCTGGGTTACAATATCGAATCGATTCGATGTTATAGTCGCATGGAATCAAATTCAATATCTCAGGAAATTAAACTGCAGATAAGAAAAGAATGAAAAAAAAAGTACGGAAATAGTATTGAATGCAATATAGTGCATCGCATTAGACGAGGTATTGACAGACCAGTCGTGCGTGAAACATTACCTTTACCGATAGTTACGTGATCACGAACTCAAAAGTTACCGAAGCAAAGTGAAGTTTTTATCTCTGTCTCAGTTTTACTGTCGTAAACCGACGAATGAGTATTTCGAACCATTGTGAAAATCGAGTATGTGCCAGAATACTGCTAATCACTTGTCATTTCCAAGAACGATGTTCCCGTAGGTTTTTCAAAATGCAAGTCTCTAAAAATTTTCGGGAACTTTATAAGTCAATCTTAAAATTTCTTTCGTTTCCCAGAAAGTCGAACTTATACTGAATGAACTTGTCAATCATCCCTATACTTTTAAAATGAACAAGAAAAGTAATGTCAAGTACAGAAAAATCACATGTTGAATGTCAGATTATGTACATTATACGATTGTTACACACTACAATTTCGGTCATTTTGAAAAGAAATGTGTGTTATGTTAATCTTTAGAAAATGTCATCACGATTCAGCCTCTTAATTTCAACATGTTAGAGACAATTTTAAATCCACAAGCCTTGGAGAGTAACGTGCTCTGTTCAAACTACATTCTAACCTTGTTATTTTTGACAGAAAAATCAGTATCTATTTATAGTTACTATTAAAGTGGGTCATGACATCAACTATTCTTTATAGTAGTTCGAACTAACAAAGATATAATTCCAGTTCGATTCACTACTTTCATGGTTCTGTCAATCAATCATGAAATGCAACAACAATAACAATTTTTCTCATTGCATAAATCTTCGATTTCATCAAGCTACACGAAGATATCAGATTTCTATAAAACAAAAAGACTAGAGACGGGAGAATGAACGGCTATCCAAGTATGTAGCTCGAGGTGAGCCGCTTGGCGGCGCTGCAGTACTTGCGCAATCGGATACTGCGCATCCCTACATTCATTCGATTGGTAGACTCGAGTTATTTGACTGCGCAGTGCGGCATTGCGCAAGTACTTTACGCTTAGCAGCGACGCCTAGCGGCTGTCATATGCGGGTCTCCATGAGAGTTCGTGTTCCTGTCTCTAGTTTTTTTGCTGTAAAGTAAAGGCAAGACTCACAAGTTCCATCGCCATCGGTGTCCACGCGCCAGCAGTACCCTGGGTTGACCAACTTCCTTGAGGCCGTTGCTGGATAGCGCCAACTCAATGGTTTGCTACTTAGAGCCTCGTGATCTGATTTTGCACGGAATGTCTCGATGTTCACCGGGCTCTGCCTCGAACCCGCCGCCATTGGGTATCTCTCCACCCACGTGTCGGGTCCTGAAATCAATAAAAAACCATTGTTCAAATCTTGAGTACCTAATATCGCAATCTTTGATGCAAACATTTTCAACTCTCGAGTCTGAAGCGTTATTCGCACGTGACGTTGCCAGCTCCGTATCTCAAATACACATTCTCGTTTTATCTTATTTATCCTCTCCCGTTTTCTATCTGCGAAACTCGTCACATGATCTGCGTCAGATAGCTTATCATAATTTACACCAGGATTCCAATGACGCTGCGTTACAATATCCCATAGGCACGTTGGTCACGCGCCAACGTAAATGAACGAAAAATTATTACCACTGTTATACTATGTCGTACTTACATGACTCTGTATCATATACAAGAAATGATGTACGTGACTCTGTACGTGGCGTCTTATGACCGCGATGCCAGGTGTACGGTTCGCGTCGTAACATCGATCTACACAAAACATAGTCTGTAAACTGCTGATGAACGTTCGTACGTGCAAAAATGTCGAACTTCCTATACCTACGTCACACATGTACAGTATAATCAGAGTAATAAAAAGTCCTCCACGTTTTTCATTCTGTCATAGTTACCCACCATGATTCTTGCGGACGTAGATCAATTTCAGAGGATGAGTACCAGACACGCGATTATAATCGATATATCGACCAGGAACAAACTTAATTCCGGAATACGTCAATTTCTCCAGGAAAGCAAAGAGAATTGATACTTTTTGCGATCGAATGGCCTTTAATGATCGAAGATCGTTTCAGCCAAGGTTACACGACTAATTCCGCGCCGAAACAATAGGCGCGACTTGCTGTGACCTAAATACACGTGTTTCCTGGCATATAATTACAACCTGATAAAACGTCCTCAAACATCCGCGACATTAGCGGTCTCGTAGGTGTATATGTGCTGGATGTATCTAAGAAATTGAGCGGAAATGATTCTCGCCGAAAGAAAATCGGTCAGGGTTACATAAACTTATGATACGTCAAGTAATCAACGACGTGATGTCAAGTGAATCATACAGGATAATAAAGGTATATACGAATGCGTGATCAATCTAATCAACTGAAGACGTTCAGCTTCTTCGAAATATCAAATCTTTCTTGTTTTTTTTTTCAATATCTATTAGTGATGAAATCAATTATTCAGATAACTGTAATTCGCGGCTGATAATCTGTGTGCAAAGAGTTTTTTTATTCGTCCTTCAACCTTGACAGGGGAAAGTCAATCTCACGGTCTGTAAATAGCCCGAAGCACAATGTAAGAAAAATCATAAAAATTAGTCGGCCGGAAATCGCTGCATGTTTCCGTTAGTTGATTAGATACACAATTATTTTTTTTATCAATTATGTAAAACAGGCTGCCCGCGATACCAAGGCTGAAATCGAGTCGAGTCCTTGTTCAGGTTGCTTCCGAGGACCCGCATTGTGGTGTTGTTCGATTGTCTCGTCATCAGACCCCGAACGAGAGTAATACATTCCATTCGCAGGATATTCTGACGATAAAGAAGTGTAAGCAAGCGATAAGCCATAAGCATGCACTCGCAGCTAGGCCTCCGCGAACGATGATACAGATGAGGATAAATGGGCTCGATTGGACCCTCAAACGCGCGACTTCCGGCTTTTGATTACTGGATTTACTGCCTCAAACTAATCCGCAAATCCCTATAATATGACCTCGCGGTGGGATTAAAAATTAGCGAACCGTTTAGTAATTCGTATAGATTGCCGATAGATTGTATACTGAGGCGTCTGGTCCGGACGATAAGGTGGAATAGAAAATTATTGTCCATTGTTATCATCGATCTCTATCGATTGTCAACGATTGACGATAATAATCCGATCCGCTAATCCTAAGTCGATACCGCCTATTAATGAATTAAACGATATCAATGAATTTGACAAATTATTGAGCCATTGTACGACTTCTTAATTCAACTAGGCGATAATTCGCAAAAGATTGCACGCGATATCGACAGGATTAATGATAACAATGCGCATGTCTGAAGGCTAAAGGCATGACATTGATTCGTGATTGACGTCCGTCAATTCAAAACTTCTTCGCTGTATGGAAGATAGATTGCAAAAATAAGATACAATATTTTTTCGTGAACAAACGAAATTGAGAAGAATATAATAATCGCATATAAAAACATTCGAAACTTGTTTTGCAGAAGCATCTTGCACTTGTCGAAGTGTGAAAAGAATCGATTGTCACGACCGGGACGGTGGCACAAAACCACCTGTTGGCTCTCATTGTCCTGAAAGGAATTACACTGCTTCAAACGTTGTGCAATTTTATGAAGAAAAAAATGTACATTTGACAATGATCAAAGTACAGAAAATAAAGACAAAGTACATCTTGGACCAGCCACTTTATCTTTGAGGTTCGACTCAATTTCCGTCTTGAGTGTCTGTTGAATACTGACCGAATGATGAACAGCTGCTAACCCGGATGTAGCTGCTGGGTATATTTTTGCATTTATATAATTTTATTTAAGAAGTGAAACAACCATTTTTGTATGAATAAATCAAGTAATACATCGAGCACGGATTGCTTTCTTTCAAGTAATTTATAATTATGATCTAGTATGGGTAGCAATTACACGCTGTGGCAATGAGTTTATTACTATTTTAATCAAAATGTATTGATATATTCATTTTCATTGCATACGTTGGATCCGTGGATCCGATTGTACAGATAAAACGGTCATCAAAGTAATATAACTCTAATTGATCGTGATAAAAGAAAGTCGCGAAGATCGCAATGGATCGAGTGTCCATTTACGCCACGGCTCAAGTTGGCTTCTGAGATCTTATCGGATTAATATCGACTTGCACATCTCAGGTTATATGATCGTGATGCGTCGATCAAGTGCCTAAATCAAATGTCGTTGAAAACAGTCGAGTGTCAATCAAAACGATTAAACTCTATCATAATGCCCATAAAATGAAAAGAGTTGAAGTTAAACCTGAAATGGTCAACATTATAGTCCAGTGATCATGCATGCAGCTGCAGCAGTCAGGATGTAGAAGCACATGGGAAACTGGCTTCGATTAAGAACTAGATATAGTATCTTGAATCTTGACGATAAAAAATGTATAGTTCGCAACATCGTTTAGCGATCAGGAATTTGCAAAACATCATGATTAATATAGCGTGGTAAATCAATCTTTGATAAAGCCTGAAGTAGATTTTCGGTGGCGTCAAGGAAGGGATTGAAGAAAAAGACCAGCGTTTATGATACACTTGGGATTATATAATCCTAAAGATTAATACTGACGGATAAATATTATGGGATTTAACCATATAATTGAACTAATTTTAAATAATAATATCATTATTGTAATACAAATATCTAAATAATAGAACAAAAATTGGATTTTTGGTAAATCAGTTAAATCCCAATAGTTGCCAATAATTTTTATGAAGTACAAATTGGGGTGAATATTTTCACCCCTCGCGGTTCTTGCTCGTAAAATCAGTCTGGAAGGGAATAATGAGACTCGTAAGCACACGAATCTCTTTGTTTTTCAGTAAGGAAAAGAATGAAAAGCGAATTCAATTTTATTCAAGTCTAGTTGGTGAAAAATTCATTCAATTAGCAACGAGTTGTGAGAAAAACGGCAAAAACGTCACTTTTCAACTTTGCCTGCCATGGGTCTGTGCTTCTAGGGTTAATTCGCAGTTGGATTCAATTGTGGGATCAACGGACGCGGCTCTCTGGCAAATCTTTCGAAATTTTAGTACCCAATTGACTCGAATGGAGTTTTATAAACTGTGACGCGGTTGCGCGAGATTAACCAACGGGATCATGGTCAAGTACATATACTATGCCCACAGCTGCGACTTGTCGGGCATGGTAAAATCTTGTTGGGCTTCTGTTACGCGGCCATAATACCCGGAGAAAAGTCCCCCTTTCAATGAAATGGGGGCTAGTCTTTTAATCTATTTACCAAGTCGCGATCGACTATTGACGCGATGCATAAGACTCTGCCGCATTTGAATCGCCGGCAATAATCATAATTCTTGGGAACCAGACCAGGAGCAGAAGCAATTAATCGAATCTGGTATTTATTTTCGGAGTAGAGTTAACTGGGTGTTTTTTTTTAATTTATTTTTTATCGGCGTTACTCGCTGCATGGCCCATCAACGCTTTCACATTGCACACATAAAGACGTTAAATTGTGAAATATTAGAATTAATGGCACATTTTTTTTCCCGTCTTAATATCTGGTATTCACCGGTTAAACATAAGCTGGGTATTTCAGACTTAACGAGTACTGGGAATAAGCGTATTCGCGGTATTTTTCCATTTCATTTGGCCCAACTCGACGGTCTCGGATCTCTCCGGTCTGAACCGTGATCGGTATGAGAATTTGAGACGGCTGTCATCTCGGATCATCGGATAGATTCATGATCACGAATCGTACGAGGATGATATAAATCGCGATGGCAATTTATTTGATGTCAATCAAGGTTTATTTCTTATCTACATGCAGACAAGAGTTTCTATTCAACTCCTGCTAACCGCGCGTATAGTTAATTTCAAGGCAATTATAAGCTCATTGGTCTGCGGTTATGCTGCGTCGTGAGAAGAAGCATACTTTCCAATTTATATGCAGACTTGCGATATATTATTGTAATATCTAAGAGAATTTTTTTCTCTCTCTCTTAATTTATTTATTTATTCATATATTAATTGTGTAAATTTGGTGAAAAAAATTTACATTTTGAAGAACATAATATAAGCCTGACTATTTCGCTTTGACGCAGGTAACGGAAAATTTTGAACTGTTGAATTATTTGTTGTCGTTGTAAAAAAAAAACATAATAAACAAAATCGTATGTGAAGCACGATTTAGGCTTACGAGTGTATAATTTATGTCTCGTCGTCTTTTTTCGTTCGATTTTCTGCAGACTTGGCAAAATGAAATCGCTTACGTATGACGAACCAAAAGCCGGAAGGTTTGTTGTTTAAAATTGGTAATTTCAACATTTGTATGAATACGGTGCTAAAAATATAAACCACTTAATTTTTTTACACACAAGACTTCAAAACGACCGTCATACGAATGCGGAGATAATAATCAGTCCATATTTTCAACTTTTATACACCTGAATTACTATTATTAAAATTTCAGCTGCCGTCGTCGCTCTCAAAGCTCAGAACTCAACTAAACCTTGACGGCGTATTTAAAACACTGTCGAGTTTGACACCTAAAAACCGTCAACTTGAAGAACAAGACGTTGCTAAATTATTCGGAATTCGTCATTCTCGCAGGATAGTCATTACAATTACTTCTAGCTCTAAACGGTTTCCATTCCGTGTTTGAAGACATGGCGAACAAAAACTTTCTACGAATAAAATTTCTCCGGTCTTGATATAGGCTCTGGTATCACGCATAGAGCCTAATACTAGTTGCCAATGCTCCAAGTCGAAGGATTTATTGCAAGATTTATTTCTGGTTCATGCGTGACGCGTATGGTTCAAACCTGCGAGTAGTAAAAGCTTCAACTTCAATTACCAGGATCCACTTAGTTTAACGCGAGTTATGTACAACAGCTGGGATTAATTTGCACATTCGAATTTATCTCACGGTATTCAAATCGTGATTAAAAATTGATTAATGACAAATTTGTGACCAGCTACGCGTTTGGAATTGACCCCGAAGACGTTGCGGAGATGAAAATTATATATTCACTCTCATCTTTTGACGCAGGCGGTGCGATAAGGTATAAATAATTTATAAATCGCTTCAATCTTTATTTCAATACGTGCAATTATATTTTATTCATGAATAAGTGAATATGGCATAACTCATAAATATGTTAATCGTCAAAGCGAGTTCGAGTGCTCAGTCAGGCAGTTCCGGTCTCACGTGACTTCCTGCGATCACTTGACGCCACACCTCGGGTTGACATTCGATCAGAAAAATTGGAGAATATGTGATATAATACAGAATATCATAGCCCATTATCCTATTTATATCGTAGCACAAAAGGTGGAGTGGAAAGTTTCTTTCTTCGGTTAATCAGACTATAAAAACTGAGAATTATGTCGTCGTTCCATAATTTTTTAGCCGTTTCCGATAGCCGCTCCCAAATACTCCTTTCCATATCTGGAAGCGATAATGATTGAACGGAAAAATTCTATCCCAGCCGCAACTGAATAACACCGTTCACCTTTCACGTATTCGACTTTGAATCAATGAGAAATTATAGCTAAATTGATTGCAAAATCACCCGCCCCGCGCCAGTATATCTTGATCATAATGACACACCTTACGGGTATTCGATTGCAAGTATGTAAAAAGACTCGCCCATGTACCGGGTGGCTTGAGAACGGCGATAATTACCCCATGGTAAAAGTTTCACAACCTTTAACACCGGTTTATGATAAACACGCCATTACTCTATATTGCTCCGATGTTCAGGTGGCACTGGCGATAATACTTCATCCGTCTATGATACGTCTATGCCATATGGCGAAAAAGTATAGTAACATAAGTTCATACGGTTGATCGAATCTTAGTGACGATATCGACTCGCTTCAGCTCATAAAGAATTGAAAGATGGATGAATAATGGAACAAAGACTATGGCAGAGGAACATTCCGATGTCGAGACAATCCGCGAAAAATTTCTCCCCTGATCATTCCATCATCGGTACAATAAATTTCGTGTTATGACGACGAGGCGATACCTCGAAGCCGTAAAAGGTTGAGCATTAATCATCGGTATAGACGGCAACAAGTTGGGAACCTTCAATCCTCGAACTTAGGAAACGGTCCGTATTCCAAACACCCATCCATCTCTTTATCCTTGGTCTATCGCTCCTAGGAGACTATCTGTGCCGTGAAAGTTTGTGCGGTGTTGAGTCGCATACATTTACACAAACATCAATAGCAGGTTGATGTACAGCATGAAAAGAACGGATAGGAACAGACCCATCAACTCAGGTATGGCCTCTGCAGGTAGAACCGGGAACAAGAGTTGTAAATACAGCTGACAATGCTATAGAGCGCGATATAGTATTCTATGAGGCAAGCCAAAATCTCTAAGAAGCAGAAATCAGCGAATTGATCAGTGACCACGTTAGGCCGTTGGCCCCGATTACAGGATACAGCGTGCGAGCTAGAGAGCGAGGTTCTGCGTCCTCCCCAGCGATTCTCATGGTCTGTGTACACACCGAGCAAAAGAGGTAAGCCGCACGTCATACGTGAGGCAAAACTGGGAAACGATTAATGAAGACAAGGTCGAACGTCCGCAGAATATTTATTTAAAGCTGTGATAACGAAAATCGACCATATAGTGAATGGGAGCAGTTTAAAGATTGGGGCATGAGAACCACTGTATGAAACAAGCACCTATGACGCGAAGCCGTGCGAAGACGGTGAAAGCAAAAAATGTACGCCCCTGGCGAATTGTGGCTGTTAACACGGTTTCCGATTGAAAATAAGACCCGATTGGTCACAAGACTGTGAAAGAAACGAGAAAAAGTGCAATGTGGGTACCACTGGAAATGTAGGCGAGGTACATCGTCGTGGGCACGAGTAAACACGCGTGACGCAGCACGTGACAAAGAGAGGATATATTTACGATCACCTGCCACTACAACGCCGAATATACACCACGTTAGACGCGTCATTAGGTACGAAATTGAATTTTTAGACAGACGTCTGTCTGTTGGACACTGAGCAGTCGAATATTCACCCAGAATCGAATTAGCGTCTATCCTATAATTAGTATTATATCATCCTCAGTCTCAAACCAAAGTCTTCTACAAGAGTCCTGCCCGCACACTAACTCTGTTATAAACCCAGAAGGTGCAGCCTAAAAAAGCATGAGGCGATGTGTTCGGATTATATAATACAGGATGGCCCATTTCATGTGTCGAGAATGGGAGTCGGACCGTTTCAAAGTTGTGCCACTCGAAGCCCCTCCCATTCCCGACACATGTAATTGGCCATCCTGTATATAAGCGGCAATGACGAGAAAACTTCAAAGACGTCTCAGAATGGATGCCATTACGTGTAACGCGAAATAGCTACGTCTTATTCGTCTCCGAAATAAAAACTGTCTATGCATACACAAGACGACTTGAAAAAGACAAGGGAACAAAATGGCATCTATGTTTGGTATCGCATGAATTGAGCAAGCATGACGAAAGTTGACTAAATTGAAGGAATTATACACTTATCATCGTACATGCTGTTCCTACCTCATGCGTGCGTGAGAACGGCGGTATAGGCCAAGCTTAATTAAATGCTGAATAGTTTTTGCACTCGTTCCAGGGGCCGGATTACATAGTCCGATAGTCGATCGATCGGTTCGATTCGGGATCACGAACTCCGATGAATACGTCATTCAGGAAATTCTTATCTATAAAGTAAATGCTGACGATGGCATAGTTGATAGAGAGAATAAAATTTAGCATATCAAAAAAACACGCGCCACGTCCGCCAAGTCAAAGGCCATTCTTTAACTGAATGTTATGTACGTATACTGTGTAGCTACATGTGCACAACTAGCTATAGGCTTCGGAACGGTTTTATTATCCAATAGCACAAAATTGGGACGCATGAAAATAAAGCTGCTGTTTCTCATTAACAATAAAAACTCCAGGGAGTAACTGAGTAACGATCATCATCCTGAGATAGTGGCAGGTATAGCGATAGCTAGGATGATTATGAGTATAATACATAACTTCGCGAATCATCTTACGTAAGATCACTGTAGAAGCATGAGGATTGACTGTACAGCATAGCTAGAAGCAAGTTGCTAGTAATTTGTACTCATTGTTTACTACGTAAGACGTAAGCTGCAAATGCATACACGCGAATTGTCATGTCAGGCAGAATATAGTTCCAATATTTACTCCAGTTACGAGAGCACCACAGCTTATTCCCAGCTGTATGTAGTGGCATGATAGCAGCTGCACGTTACCTCTCCAGACGTTACAACGCAACTTGGATGATCACGGTTCGTTCGAGTGATCGTTGTACCCAGGCATAGTTAGCAGCCAAACATTTCAATTGAAGATTCATGTCTCTGCTTCTATGAAAGTGTTTGTTCTCATAATATTTCACAAAATTCAAATTCTATGGCCTCATTGTCTCATTTCAATCGAAATAAGCTATTCTCGCTGCTAACTATGGCTGCTAGCTTCAGGTTCATAATTTTTCTTATCGATGGAGACTCCAGGTGTCTTAATTATTCATAACGGAATAAGGGTAACGGAGAATTGACGCACGTCTATTACAGTATACATGGTACGGGAAGGCAAATGGGAATAAAAGTAGGCCTGCCACCGTTCCGATTTCTAACAATAACTTATTGTAACCTCCTTACGACCAAGGCTACAGGTGCATCGGCCGACCCCAAAGAAAAGTATTGATTTTAGGGGTTGCACCCTCGTTAGGTATCTTGCCACGAATAAGGTGGCACACACCACGCTGGCACGAGACACTACCCCAATTCTGATTCCTGATCCCATCAACCTACGCGGACACGCGATACGTTAGCCGGGAACGATTTTCTCGGTTCGAAGTTGATTCTGCAATGCCGTCCATCAACCCTGCTTCCGGGATTCCGAAATCTAACGTCCGCCTTCTCATACTGACAATGAAGACGAACGGTAATTTCATGAACTTGCATGAACATTGAACACCTCGCAATTAACGCGGAATTTGTATCGCACTGAGGAGAAAACAGGGGGTTATCACAACCCGGACAAACCTGTTTATCGCGCATTTCTAGATAGTTACGGTTGAATAGCTCGCGGTAACGAGGAAGTTTCTCGTGTGGTTTTCGTCATTCTACATTTCCTCAAAGCGGACAAACTCCGCGAGAGTTTTGCTGTTTCTTTCGCACACGATGCTGGTGCAATAAACGTAGAGTTTGTTCAACGGCGCGTGTGCTGCGATTGTTTAGAACCAGTCTATCGGTCTTGATAACAATTAGTCATTATTATTTCTCGAATGCGATACAATCGTATCGCTGAGCGAATAATGCAATTCGAATTTCGCCACGCTACATAAAAAATCGACTCAACGTCGTAGTCGATTTTTATCACATCTGCGTGAATCACTACCTGAGTATGTGTCGTGATTAGCGACATTCCTCGAAGTAACGACACCCGTTAACGTGAAGTAATTGGGGAAACGGACAGTCTAGCCAATACTAAAAATTGCAAGATATCCGTGTTTCAGACCAAAGTGCAAGAATCGGGCTTTCCCCGGTGATCCGTCGCTATTTCGTAAATATTGGTCGCTCTAGGTGACTCTCGCGGGGCCAACGGCATTGTCGGTGAAACCGGTAAAAGTGACACCGAGTACACGCGACATTCACCTCGAAATTCGATACTGGCAAAATTCCCGCAAGGCGTGTGTCGTAAATCTGATAGATTACGGCACGAATATACATTGGCTGGCGTGGGTCTTAAAAAACAGGCAATAACACTAAAGTTACGATCCACGCGTGCTTTTCGATCGCATAACAGAAGCTACAAGCTCACACACAGAATCAAAGAATCGGAAAATAGAATGCGATGAATAGAAAACCGGGCCTTTTTTTCTCGTATATATTATTCATCTACGTTACGCTTTCTATAAGCGGGAAAAAGAAGGAAGGTAAAAATAAAAGATAAAGGAAACAATTGATACTCGTTAATCTGAACAGGAAGTAAACATTGCCTCGTGCGTAGACGTGGCAACGTTGACACACTCTTCGTTGCCCCCACAGCACCGTGAGCGTGCGTGAGCGAGCGAGACGGTAAGAGAAAAAGAGTAAACACAGACGCCGATTGAAAAAAGAAAACTTACCGTTGACAGAGGAGTATCCCCACTCGTCTAAGCCGGCCATCGTGGGGAGGTTTAACGGAAATTGAGGTCTGAGAAGTTGAGGTCCGAGTATAGCCTGCTCCCGGACGTCTTGTCCACTTGGTCTCCCCTTTTTCTAAATCGAACTCGCGTCCAGCGTCTTCTTGTTCTCTTGTATGCTCCAAGTGAGCAGTAGCCGTTCACAAGAACGAACTGAACTCGGTTTGTATCAAATTTTCAAAAATCCCGGTCGCGGTTTTAGAATGCAGCGCTAAATTTTTCCCGCGTTCGATGATCGCTCGGATAGCCGAATGAAACTTGTTTCAAATAAAACGGTAAAATATTACTCTCAGTACCGACTAGCTATTGCCGCTCAATAATCGTAACGTAATGCTCCACGACTGTACTACCGTACGGTTTAGCTAGATGTGTAAAGCCGGCCGGTCTGTACGATGGTTTATAAGCCACGTGGTCACGTGACCGTTACCGGATCGGTGCGCGCATGCGCTAGTAAATATTTACACGTGCACTCTACCTCCCCGAGACCAAGGATGTCCGCGCGACACCGATGCCGATGTCTGGGATTGGAAAATGGAAACGATGCGATTCGATGGAGGGAATTCCATTTGTTGTTACACATATATACATAAAATAAATCCATAAATTTAGTTGCGTAAGAAGAAACCTGCGGTCGAAACAATCCCATTTAAAAATTGCAATTTCATTCGAAAACTGTGAACACACTGAATATTACGAATAATGGCACATAATACCAATCTGCATCTGATTTGAATGCAAGAGTACGACGAAGGGTTATGTAGTAGCTTACGTTGGACTCGAGTTCCTGTATGCACAATAAAGGATCGAAACACTGTCTTAGACTCTAGACGAGGTGGAAAGGAAGTCCTGAACGCATGTATTCAATGTATATCCCAGATAGCACACTTTTGTCCCTTTATGGATTCGATGTCGACCATGAAGAACGTCTTGACTGTCTTATGTGAAGCCAATAGTTGACGTTATGCTGAAAAAAAGTTGACGATTTTTCTCTGAATAGTCAAACGATGGACAATACTGAAGGGTCGACCATTATGAGACTCATAGTTGAACAAAGACTTTCACCAGCGGATGCCTGCAATATTGACCATATAACGGCATTCGATTTCTGTCTTGTATGAGTTACTAATTATCAGGTCGAAGAAGTGAAAAACTATTTCAAGATGCAAACACCAGGAACATCCTGATATGACGTGGGCAGGATGAATTCGTGGTTTGTCTTGTTCTTGGATGAAACGAGGCAAAATACTTTGTTCCTTGGTATATATCAGTCATCAGAAGTATGTGTCAAAGCAAACCGAACTTTTCGCAATTGTGGAACATACGAGTGATGCTTGTTTGCATAGCTGCACGTGTTTGACGTATTTCAAGGAGCAGTGAGCTTGAGTAAATCTTCTTACACATGTCTTCGATATTCCCAACAGAAGTAGGAATGTCGTTAACAACCGGTTTACTGAAATTGGAACGAAGTAAATCGCCGGTTTTATGCCTGGACTAACGATCCATCATTCGAGGAAGGTTTGATTGGATTGAAAAGATAAATATTATGAAGAGGATTTCAGATAACCTTTAGGCACACATTGGAAAAACTCTATAGATTGATAGTAAATTACTAATCAAGTAGGAACGCAAGCCCTGATAGAATGAATAATGATTAGGATTATGATGAAGAAACACTTTATCTCGACATTATTATACGTTGACAACAATTGATAACAATGTAGAGGAATTAAAAAATGTACCCAATTTGGAGAAATATAAAACCAATCAACCTCTGACGTTACAATTTCTCTTTCACCCCTAATTTTCATTTTTAAACAGCATTACTCTGCCGCTGATGAAATCGTGATTGGTATATCGAACTTTGAAATTATGTTGATATTCCGCACGATTTTAGCAAGTGTGGAATCGCCTCTCCCTCATCTGACAAACCGTCTGTAAATTCTCAGTGTACATAGCTGTTGGTAGGAGATATGTTTATGAGTTAGTGGGCGTAATTAACAGTCGTTCGAGCGATTCTTAGTCTATAACAAACACCAATTTTGCATCACGTACGTCGTCATTGGTGATTTCAACAAATTCTCACGTGATGTGAGACAAAAATTCACGTCTCTGGTCGAAGAACTGAATCAAGATGAAAAATAAATTAATGTTAAATAGCAGATAGAACAAAAGAATGAAAGCTAGACGTGATAATTGTATCTCATGGACCCTCTGGCTATTCGCGACTGACCTCGATAACGTAGAGGATAATTCTGCCATATACAGCGCCCATTTCAAAGAGGTAACCCCGGGCCTGTAATTCCTTCAGGCACTACACTCAACCTCATCATGTGCTTTGATTCAGAATCGCTTTGAGCTCCGCGAAAATAAGCTCAACTTTTTTGCAAAATTATATTCTTCGTTACAAAAATGGTTGTAACGACTTTAAGAACGTCATCGAGAGATTGGAGATCAAAATGTGTACTTCGACTCTTCGAAATCGAGCGTCTAGGCTGGATATTTGTCCAAACATTTCGCTACGTCCTGGTAATTTATGGGTAATGAAACAGATAAACTTTTCGGGCAAATTCACCCTCAAACGCTATTCAGTAATTTTAGACCATCAAGTGATTCTTGTTAACGAATCTAATAATATGTTATACTGTTCGAGAAGGAATCTCGAACGCAAATAGTCGTCAGGTAGCTACTTTTTTTTTTTATATGACATGTTTGATCTTATGTAACAAAGATGCCAAAAAAGTTATGCCCCTCCGAATTATACAATATAAGAATAAGATAATTATACGTCCATTGCAATATTTTTTGTTGTATTATTGAATTACAAAACAAGTCAAAACTACATATTGAATGTTACAATGATATAAATTGTGTTATATCGACATAAAAGTAACACAAATATTTATACACTGCGACACTTCATATGTGTTAAAATTTCCACAATTTTCTATCAGTGGACGCATAACCCCGAGGGAGGGTAAATTAAAAAAATGTGCTAATCTGGCCTATAAATAGATCCGAGAGATAGAAATGTTGAATCGTCACGGATGAACGCGAATTGCGATAACTCTAAACTGAATTGTACATAACTAACTACAGTCCGACAGATTCGCGTCGCAAAAAGTATTCTGCGAGGCGCTCGCATGATGTATCATACTTTTACGTACTTTTCACGTGATATTGGTACACGAATACGCACAGAGGAAGAAGATATTGGTGTCTAGATTACGCCGCGAACACTCAGGCAATTAGTGATGAACTAAAAATTAAATTTCGATTCGATGATTTCGAGTCAAGGACTGGCAAGTTATCGAACCACTCGTTGAGTGAGAACATGCGAAATTATTATCGCGTGAGGCGGAAAAAAAAAATTAGCAAATTTATAATCTCGCAAAATTATGGATATTTTGAAACAGGTTGTTCTACAATATGCAGAATCTCAAGCATCGTTAACGCGCAATTCATGAAAATAATCATGTGCTTGACGACGTTTGTTTAGCGAGTGTCCCACGCGAGACACCTGCATGTGATAGGTGCGTAAAATATGATAAAGTTTATTTTCGGTATCTAAACAAGAAAAACTGTAAATAATCTTGCCCAACTGAAAGACCGTTGAATCATTATCACGAGACCGAGTGTAATCACGCTTTCATTCAAGTTTTATCAGCTGATTTCATTTTCCACAGATTTTCGTTGCTCTTTGTTAACTTCCCGTTTCTCAACTGACAACGAGAACTGCTTAGATTTTGCGGCTTTGATAGGTTCAGTACTTTTCGAATTTCTTAAACAACAAAATTCCATAAAACACAATAAAAATGACGATATGTTGAGAACGGATCAACGGATTTGAATGAAATTCGGTACCATATGGTTTCTTGGATCACTGATCAAGAATCTACGGTCATATTTGCAAAATTCAAAATATCTAGAAACAAAATGAATAACAGGAAGTTCGAAGGCAAACTCAGTGAGACCGATGCTGCACATTAGTCTATTATATTTCATACCCTGGTTACGTTATCAAATGCACATGGCACAGATGTCCGTCATTCCATGTAACATGCGGTATTTTCGTACCGAATAATAAGAACAATATTTTCATTATTTAATGCCGTTAATTAGTCTTATTGTCTTATCGTTGCTTGTCGTTTAATGAAACGTTTCTTCCCTCGCTTTGCGTGCTGCAAATTACGTAACTAGAAAATTCAATTGACGGTATTTCAGATGAATTACCAGTTGTACCGACTTCTATTAGCTGAAAAAAAAACGTAACACAAAAGAAAATTACCAGAAGGTAGATAATACAATCGTAACGTAAGTATTTAAGAGTCATGTGGTTGATGTAGCACAGGCGTGGATCGCACGAATAATCTCGCCAATATCTCAAACTACCGAATCAGACAAAATATTGGCAAATTGAATGGATTCGTTTGGGCAGAAATATTGCTTGTCTAAAAGTCCGATAACCATATTATTCAACCGATGTCAAACAGGATAATCCACGTTGTCATTATTAAACTACCGAGGGATTAAATCTTCTGCTGTACAGTATCAACTCTCGCCAATCTCAAGCTGACACTATATGCTGCCATTTTTACTGTTATCGCGCAAACTTGATATCGACTTGCCACCACGCATACTTGATGTTGATAATGATGTATCGAGCAATTTTTTACAAAATTATGCGATAATAGTTACACTCGAAACATGTCTTTGCCTCTATACACGCGGTATAAATTATACATATATCATACGTTGACACGCGCAAAGCATCATTCGCGTACAGCTAAAGCTATAATACACTTTTTACGCGACAAACATATTGCGAAAGTTTGATCGTGATCAGTCCATTCGCTCCATTACTGTCCATCACGGATGCAATTTCATATATTTGAATAATATTTCTTACAGTGTTTTTGCTATAAGACATATTGAAATGAAACTCTACATTTCACACCCTGAAAACGTATTTGTTGAATGTGAATAACCTACTAAAAAATGTATTTGTTACAGGTAAATTTTTATCTCTGGTAACAAAGTTACGTTTGTCACAACGAGAAGATTTATTCACGTCAAATATATTTATATTACAGTTTTTTCATAGCGAAGTAAATAAATATATTCAACGTGAATAAATCTTCTCGTTGTGACAAATACAATTTACTTGTAACAAATACATTTGTTCTTAGGTTCAGATTCAAATGAATCATTTTTCTGGATGCACCAGATCTATTTCTGGTCGTACAATCTTTTTTTGTCAAAATAACACGATCTAATTAATTTTATTTTCAATTCCATTTCTTGTTGCAAAGTAAATAAAAATATTCATAATAACTTCTCTATCCGCTGTTTTGTCTGTCGTTGAATAAATAAATTTGTTTTTATTGTTAATTAACAATGTTAACAATCGAGTGCTACTAGCTGAGGCACTATGGAGTCTATTTCCCGCCATGAGAACGAGAAAATCGATACTTTATGATTCAATTATCGATATTTTGTATCGATACTTCATACAGCGATACATCGGTGTATCGATACTTTTCTAGTCGATATCGGGGTACAAATATTCTTGTAATTTTCTTTTGCAAAGATACATTCCGATGTCGCAAGATTCGTTTATCATTCAATGATTCTCATTTTATAAGAAAAAATAAAACTCGCTTTTAAATAAAGTTACTACTTTTCGAGCTGAAATTCGATTTTTGATCAAAACAAGAGTATTTGGTCGATTTTTTCTATTAATTATTTAATCAATGTATCGATATCGATTAAATCGATACTATAGGGTCGATTTATTGGCCGTATCGATACTCAAGCATTTTGAGTTTTGACATGTATCGCTAGCGCCATCTCTGAGCGGTCTATCACACTGCGGATAGAGCTGTCGGTAGAATTTCAACACGTGACGTGTCACGGTGTCACCGAAAGTTCTTGCATTGTGTTTGACAGCTGGAAGATCCTGGAGCCTCGATTTAGACGTTGACATTGAACGATTAAAAAAATGAGTACGATACAGGAACTGCGGTCGAAAATTGCCAGACTTGAGGCTGAACTGGCCAACGAAAAGAGCAAAAATGAGGGACCAGTTAGAGAGAAAATTGCTCAAATGTCAAGCGAAGTTGTCGACTCGAATCCGTACAGGCAAGAAATTATTATTTTTTGTTTTTATTATTGTTTCAATAACGAACAACCACAATATAATTCTACAACAATAAAACAGGCGAATTACTCATTTATTTATTTATTATTCATTTTCTGTCCCCCTCTTTCCAGTCGATTGATGGCCCTAAAGCGCATGGGCATCGTGGACAACTATGAAAAAATTCGTGACTTAACTGTAGCCGTGGTTGGTGTCGGAGGCGTGGGGAGTGTGACCGCAGAAATGCTGACAAGATGTGGAATAGGAAAGGTATTAATCTTTGATAACCATGATTGAAGATGCTGATGGCAGTCCCACGTTTTATTTTAATGTTTCAGTTGGTTCTCTTCGACTACGACAAAGTGGAGCTGGCTAACATGAACAGGCTTTTCTTCCAGCCGCATCAGGCTGGGCTTAGCAAAGTCGACGCAGCTGCAAAAACGCTTCAAGCAATAAATCCGGACGTTGAAATCGAAACCCATAACTACAACATCACAACTGTTGATAATTTTCAACATTTTATGGATACGATTAGGTAGAAAGCAGCGATCCGCCTTGAATCGCCTTTTTGAGTAATAAAAATACGTTCTCACATTCATTTTTTACAGCACTTCAAGCCTGACGAAAGGAGCGGTGGATCTGGTCCTAAGCTGCGTGGATAACTTCGAGGCTCGTATGGCGATAAACACAGCTTGTAACGAGCTGAACCAGAAATGGTTCGAGAGCGGAGTATCTGAAAACGCTGTTTCTGGACACATACAATTCATTGTGCCCGGTGAATCGGCTTGTTTTGGTGTACGAATGAATTTTCTTTCGAGTAGCGACCGAAGAACGAGCTTCATATAATTTTTGTATCGTTTGTTCCACAGTGCGCTCCTCCCTTGGTCGTGGCTGCGAATATAGACGAGAAGACGTTGAAACGTGACGGAGTCTGCGCCGCATCTTTGCCCACGACTATGGGAATCGTGGCTGGTTTCTTGGTCCAAAATACCTTGAAATATTTACTCAATTTTGGCACCACCTCGTTCTACCTCGGATACAACGCGATGCTAGATTTCTTTCCCACAATGATTCTAAGACCGAATCCAAACTGCGACGACAGATACTGCAGACTGAGGCAAAAGGAGTACGAGGCTAAACCTAAGGAGATTGTCGTAGCGAAGGAAGAAGTGGACGACACACCTCTACACGAAGACAACGAATGGGGTAAAAAAAATTACCTCGAAGAAAATTCTGCTAATCAAATTTTCTGGCTTCAAATTTCAAAAATCCGTTTTTCGTTTCAGGCATTTCCCTGATCGACGAGACTGTACCAGACGTAGCGGAAGACGCGTCAGTTATAGAAGTCAGCGGTGTGAGGCAGGCTTACACATTGCCATCACGACCCGTAGAAACAGAGCCTGAGCTTGCTGCCGAATCCAGTGGTCCAAGTCTCGAAGAGCTTATGGCTCAGATGAAATCTATATAAGTTTCTACGAAACAACGTGCGACTCGTGAATCGTGTCAGAATGGAATCATTTTAACAAAAGAACAAATGTTATCGGAGCAAAAAACTAAGTTGCAGACTTTTGCAAGATGGACAATGTGATTTTAGAAATTGTTTCACTTGAGCCGATCAGCGATATCATTTCTCGGGCTTCAGTTTTGAATTATAGTAATTTATAGTCAGGTTCTTCGATCGTTCGTTACTTAATCTGCAGTAATTAATGAAGTAACGAACAATTTACATCGTGAATGTGTTGGTGAATTTTGTACAAGTTTTCAGGCTTTTTATTACTAAAAATTGATAATGAAGATGAAACTTAAATTAACTAAATATCTATTCTTAAATATCGAATCTTTCGTAGCAAAGTGCTTGTCCTTCTTCTTCGTACTCTTCGCGAGTAACGACCATGTTGCAGAATACCGAATCGCGAGAGATCATCTTGCCCCCTTCCCAAGCGTACGTGATCGGACTGGAAAAAAGAGGATATCATTTTACCCGGGTTCCAAGAAACAGATAAAATTATACCAAAGTCAACTCACTCCTCCGGCAGAGTAACGTTGACTGGAAAATCAGAGGGCGCCAGGCTCCTCACTTCTTTCAGAACCCGTTCCTTGAATCCAGGAAACTTGGCGTTACCCCCGGTCAAAACAATATTCATCAGAAGATGAGGCCAAGTTTCCTCGTCACAGGCTTTCACAGAGTCAACAATCGCCTCGGGGATTCCCATCTGCTGTATCCCAACGTCCGACGGATGAAATAGTATTTCAGGAATGGCGAATCTCTCGTTGTTCAAACGCAGAGTCTGCTGCTCCCCCGAGGCATCGGGTTTCCTCAAAAAGCCCCGCCTCAGGGTCGTGTAGTCCGGCAGGACATAGTCTCTGGCGATGCTATTGCTCTCTAGTTTGAGCTTCGCCTCCTCCATATCCTTGTAGAAATCCTGCGACACGAAGCACGAATCCTCCTTGGCTTGATTCACGACGTAGGTTTCATCCATCACGTGCAATTGACGATAGGATATTATCTCCTTGAGGTGATTCGTCAGCAGCTTCCCTCCGACATCGATCCTCCTGATCCCGTCCTTCGCCTTGACTCCGTTGACGTAAGGAACAACGTGCGTGTAGCTGTACCCGCTGTCCACGACCATGCAGCACTTGGTGCCAGGGTTTTTGTGTCTGTAATTGTAGCACGACAGTCCAGTCGCGTTTATTCTGAGCAGACTCTGGCACTCGTATTCTTCGAAGAATATCTCAGTCATCGCCTCTTGGATGGAGGGAAAATTGAATATCGGCTCGGTCACGACGGTCGGCATCTGGGTCAGATTGGCGGGACAACACTCTTTGGAGAGAATGTAGTCCCAGACCGTCTTCTGAATGTCCCAATTTATCAGATACCCCTTTTGGAAGGGTAGTATGTAAAATAAACCAGAAGCGTCTCGACACTCTTCGATCTGATTACCAACAAACGGTCTGCGACGCTCGCTCTTCGCCTTCATTATGCAGTTCGGAACCAGTCTGAAAAATTCGAGTTCGGAATTTTTCTCCGATTTGTAGAAGAGAAGAAGCGAAAAATATACAGCGAATCTGTTTTAACCGATAGAAAAGATCGAGGGAATGAATATAACCTAAAATCGGGTTAAACTTACTTCGGAGTGCCGGTAGAGAGCCCGACTTTGGCCACGTATCCCCCATTGTCTAGTATATACGCCGGGTTTGTCATTGTTTTGTGAATTTTAGCTGTTTATGACAAAAAACAAAATTCCTCTGTGTTTTGACGTTTTGTAAGCTTGGTTAACAAGCGACACGTGCGCGACTCTTTCGAAATAAGTCGAAAACACTGGAAGTATCGATAGTCGAATCGAATCGGTGCTTTTGAATTTCTAAAAATACTTGACACAGTTTGTATTCCTTTTTTTTTATCTGTGTTATACCATGAACAGTTTATCATTGTTTGAAACATTCTTACGAATGACTCATGAAATTTTCGCACTGAATACAGTCAGTCGACTGTATTAATTAACAATTGAATAACAAGACAGAGAGAGAAAATAAGATAGACGCTAGTATAATAATACAAATGTTCACAATTGTTTATTTCGCCTCATCTTTTTCATATCATTTTCTTTTCTTTTTTTGTTTTTTAATATATACAGGGTGTCGAAAAGCAACTCATACAAGGGTATATGGGGTGATCCGTGAAAAAAATAAAAATTATTGGCCTTTACCAAAATGGCGTAGGTGCAATAGTTTTCGCACTAGTGCGATAATTACTGTAGCCAATGAGCGTCCATCTTTAGCAATAAGCGCGCGAAACCATGAGCAATGCAGTTGCTGTGCGTTCGCGCTCGCTAGCTCGCTGTGGCTATGGTATAACAGAAGACGCGTGCACTGTATCGGATCGCTGCTGCTACAGGGTGAGTCATTTCTGGATACCCCACGCGTTAATAAATACGAATTCGCATGAAAAATTCCAATACTTCATTTTGAGAGGTGATATTTTTTTTTTTTTTTGATTTTTTTTTTCCAGTGATTTTTTTTTTTTGTTGTTGAAAAATTCCAATACTTCATTTTGAGGGTGAATTTTTTTTTTTTTTTGATTTTTTTTGTTTTTGAGTGGTTTTTTTGTTGTTATTTTGAGAGTTGTGTTCGAATTTCTTTTGTTGTTGAAAAATTCCAATACTTCATTTTGAGGTGATAATTTTTTTTTTTTTTTTTTTTTTGTTTTGAGTGATTTTTTTTGTTGTTATTTAGAGAGTTGTATTCGAATTTCGAATAGAAAATTCGTGATTCCTCGGATCTGCAGACGTATGGCATAGAGCAAAATTATTCAAGAAAAGCCGAATACCTGTCGTCCGCCCCCCGGCGAATTGATTGGAAGGAGGGGGTATTGAAAAGCACGACTTTGAGCGGGAGAAGGGCGGGGGGGGGTCAGAACTTGAAAAAAAACGAACGTATCTGCGGAACGGCCCCCCACAGGAATATTCGTATTTTCTGAACGGTTCGCCTTAAAAATCTAGGCGTGCGCTCATTGGATTCATTGGTTCTTCCTGTACAAGGTGGCCGCGACGAATAGTGAAAAAAAGGTATTTATGTGGCATGCGCGTAAAGTACCAACGGGGAGTACGAAGGACATAATCCTCGCCGAGGGAGTAATCACTCTTCGATCAACCGTACACCCGACTCCAAGACTTCAGGAAGGCAAGTGACTTCAAGAGATTCCAAGCGACTTCAAGTGACTTCATGTGACTTCCCGAAAAATAATACATAGTCGTAAAGAATGATTAAAAAAAAAAAAAACTAGTTCGAACGTCCAATTTTCAAAGTCCCGTGACCCGGAAAAGTGATAATCGGCTGCTGCGAATCGGTTGCCAGCGTCAGCGACCTCTTCGACTGACTTCAACTGACTTTTTAGAAGGCGTACAACTGGCCCCATACGATAATTTGCACGAAAAAGGCATGAAACGTCACTTCGACGTCAGTTGAGATCCGCACGAACTGCGAAACTGCGGTATTAATGACTTTATGCCGCGACTTGGAACTCCGCGGTATGTAGTGCTACTTTACGGATCGAAAGCAGGCGTCGAAAATTGACTTTTCATGCCGGTGCCGTCAAACAAGATTTTGTCACCGATTCCCCAAGTTTTGGGTCTTTTTCAGGTGATTTTGCGTGTTTTTGGCTGATATTTCTGAAGGTATTTGTCGTAGGTCCAAACAGTAGCCATAATCTTGTTCATTGGTCAATTTTCCTTCAATCAACCGATTTTCAGCCGCATTAGTACAAAAAAATCCGCGTACTCAGAAACACCCAAACTCGAGTAAAAGATGTAAATGAAAACGACACTAGGCTCTAGCTTAGCTGATAAATTTTTTCCGGTCCTGAGATTTTGGGTTTTGACCACTTTCGAGGTGGGTCACATGCTCACAATAATCAGACAATTTGGAGGGGCTCCACGACAACTCTGGCATCAATGATTGATTTTGAAAGTAAATATCTCATATTTTAATCCAATTAACCGAGCGACGGGGGAGATGAGTCTCAAACTTGCAATCTTAATTAATTCTGAAAGTGAATATCCAACATTTTGATCCAATTAAACGATCGGCGTGGAAGATGAGTCTCAAACTTGCAATCTTATTCAATTCTGGAATTGAATTTTCAACATTTTGATCCAAATAACCGACCGGCGGGGGAGACGAGTCTCAAACTGGCAATCTTAATCAATTCTGGAAGTGAATATCCAACATTTTGATCCAATTAACCGAGCGACGGGGGAGATGAGTCTCAAACTTGCAATCTTATTCAATTCTGGAATGGAATTTTCAACATTTTGATCCAAATAACCGACCGGCGTGGAAGATGAGTCTCAAACTTGCAATCTTGATCAATTCTAGGAGTAAATATTCAAAATTTTAATCCAATTAACTGAGCGACGGGGGAGATGAGTCTCAAACTTGCAATCTTATTCAATTCTGGAATGGAATTTTCAACATTTTGATCCAAATAACCGACCGGCGTGGAAGATGAGTCTCAAACTTGCAATCTTGATCAATTCTAGGAGTAAATATTCAAAATTTTAATCCAATTAACTGAGCGACGGGGGAGATGAGTCTCAAACTTGCAGCGATACTCGATTCTGAAAGTGAATATCCAACATTTTGATCCAATTAACCGACCGGCGGGAGAGATGAGTCTCAAACTTGCAATCTTAATTAATTCTGAAAGTGAATATCCAACATTTTGATCCAATTAACCGATCGGCGTGGAAGATGAGTCTCAAACTTGCAATCTTATTCAATTCTGGAATTGAATTTTCAACATTTTGATCCAATTAACCGAGCGACGGGGGAGATGAGTCTTGAACTTGCAATCTTAATCAATTCTAGGAGTGAATATTCAACATTTTAATCCAATTAACTGAGCGACGGGGGAGATGAGTCTCAAACTTGCAGCGATACTCGATTCTGAAAGTGAATATCAAACATTTTGATCCAATTAACCGACCGGCGGGAGAGATGAGTCTGAAACTTGCAATCTTATTCAATTCTGGAATTCAATTTTCAACATTTTGATCCAAATAACCGACCGGCGGGGCAGATGAGTCTCAAACTTGCAATCTTAATCAATTCTGGGAGTGAATATCTGATATTTAGTTCCAATTAAGTGACCGACGGGGGAGATGAGTCTGAAACTTGCAATGTTAATTAGTTCTGAAAGCGAATATCCAACATTTTGATCCAATTAACCAACCGGCGGGGCAGATGAGTCTCAAACTTGCAATCTCAATCAATTCTGAAAGTGAATATCCAACATTTTGATCCAATTAACCGATCGGCGGGAGAGATGAGTCTCAAACTTGCAATCTCAATCAATTCTGAAAGTGAATATCCAACATTTTGATCCAATTAACCGATCGGCGGGAGAGATGAGTCTCAAACTTGCAATCTTATTCAATTCTGGAATTGAATTTTCAACATTTTGATCCAAATAACCGACCGGCGGGGGAGACGAGTCTCAAACTGGCAATCTGAATCAATTCTGGAAGTAAATATCCAACATTTTGATCCAATTAACCAACCGGCGGGGCAGATGAGTCTCAAACTGGCAATCTGAATCAATTCTGGAAGTGAATTTTCAACATTTTAATCAAATTAACTAAGCGACGGGGGAGATGAGTCTCAAACTTGCAGCGATACTCGATTCTGAAAGTGAATATCCAACATTTTGATCCAATTAACCGATCGGCGGGAGAGATGAGTCTCAAACTTGCAATCTTATTCAATTCTGGAATTGAATTTTCAACATTTTGATCCAAATAACCGACCGGCGGGGGAGACGAGTCTCAAACTGGCAATCTTAATCAATTCTGGAAGTGAATATCCAACATTTTGATCCAATTAACCGAGCGACGGGGGAGATGAGTCTCAAACTTGCAATCTTATTCAATTCTGGAATGGAATTTTCAACATTTTGATCCAAATAACCGACCGGCGTGGAAGATGAGTCTCAAACTTGC
>JAEUYN010002185.1:0-24679 GCA_018257835.1 Euura lappo
AAAAAAAAAAATCCCCACCGTCCGTAGAAATCTGTCGATCTCTACGGATGGTGGGGATCCGCGTTAAAAAAAATAAAAAAAAAGCGGAGGCAATTACTGCCTATGCGGACGCCGAACGGGCTGGCTGCACGTTATCCTCCCGAGTTGTACCGGATCACAGTGAAACCAGGTGAAGAAATGCCCGTAGCGTTGACCCTCCCGTCGAGACAATTTATCGGGGGCGGGTCTGAAAAAAAACAGAAACAAATTACATTGGTAGGCTCTACACTTTAAGCCCGATGGTTCTACCAACACAAAAAAACAATAGGCTCACCACATAAGTGGCGGGCAACTTCTTGGGATCCATACTCCGTTTCGTTTTGGACTTTCCAGGTGCCTCCCTGAACTGCACGGGGGCGAAGTCAAAACCGGAGTTTTCGGAATTCCCTGGGTAAGATTGCGTTGCGCTGGTTGCAGCTGTATCGACGTTTATAACTTCGCCGCCAAACGGTGGTGGTGGTGGATGCGCGTCACTGGGAGTTAGATTGAACGTTGGTTCCAGCGACAAATTTTTGCGTGCGCGGGGTGTTGGGGTCACGTGATGCGTCATTTTTTTTCGCATCGAAGAGTACAAGCGGTCGTACCTCTGGCTGTCGTATGTATTCCAAGCAGGAGGCGTTTGGGAAGAACCAATGTTCCTGCAAAAAAAATAATGTTGTTGCAATATTTCGACCGGCAATTATTTCAGTTTCTCTCGCTCTGGCTTACCAATTTAGATTTTAAATTAAACTGTTCGTTAAAATTATGTGTGGTTATAGACTAGGTGAACAATGATGATGATGCTGACGACGACGACGATGATGATGATGACGTTTTTGAATTGATTTTTTATGACGCATCGTGCAAAAGACCGAGACAACGAGTTACCAATTCTTGATCGATCAAATTGGTAGGCTCGAATTCCGGATCGGCTGCTACAACCTTTCTCAGTTCATCCGTCGTTAATGCGGGAGAATTTTCACATATGTCGATTATTTTCCTAGCTATACCGCTAGGTTTTCTTTCCAGTTCAGGCAACTGCGATTCCAATTTGTCGAGCAAAATATTTATATATGGAGCGGTAGAATATAAGATCTCGCACGTTTTGGGCATCATTATGAGTCCCTGCGGAAGATCGACCGAGTTAATTTTCAACGCGTTACGCTCTAAAAATCTCACGCAACTGAGATGAAGCTGTCTGTTTGAGTCGAGCCGAGCCCATTGTGACGAATTTGCAACAGTACTCGATCCGCAATCAATCCAAGAACGAAACATTTCAGCTTTGCTGACAAAATCGTTCCAAGCCTTTCGCTCCATGTAGAGCGTTGGCCGTTGCAAATCTTTTCGCGCATCCGTCACGAAAACTACTACTTCAGATGATTCTACGTGAGAGTTTACGAGTAACGCCACGCCGACGCGCTTGGATTCACTTTTTGTCAAAGGAAAATCCGAACGCAATATTAATTCGTAGTTGTCAACTTCTACGCGCCTTTTCTTCTCCGGTGTGGAGGTCAGTACTGGAGAGGTCGCTCGCTGAGATTCGGACATATTTACTTAAGACACGCACCACGACAAAGATTCAGCCCTGACTGACTTCTAAGCTTCGCAGCCGATGCTATTTATACTCGATCGAATGTCCCGTCGTCAAGCAGTTTTACCCTATCTTCGTGTATCCTGGTTCTGTCAAACGACTTTGAGATAAGTATCAGAATGTCTCGCCGAGCAGCGAGTTTTTTCGCTACAAAGTTGCAGTTTCGAGCTCATTAAAAATGTTGCGATAAAGACTGAGTGGAGAGTCGCAACGGTATCTCAAAACACGCAATTAATTATTCCGCAGTGCCGCGTGTCGCCAGCCACTTAGAAATTAAAAGTCGCGAAAATATTAACAAAAAACATACATCTCTGCTAAACTGGCTCCAGCAGTGAACGTAATCTGCTTCAAGCAAAAAAAAAAATATATTCAGCGCGACAAGAAGAGTGATCTCACCCGGACTCTGAGCGTCGTGCTTGACTAGACGTGTCTGAGACGACGCGCCGCCAAAAGAAAAAACAAATGCACGTATATATTACCATAACGAACGGCTCAATTTCTCTCGCTCGAGAGGTGAACGTTATCTCTTTCAAAAAAGCGTCTTCATTAAAACCACAATTTCGCGTAAACCTCCGAACTCGTACTGGGCTAAATATAAACAGCGGAATTTTCGGTCTGCCTATTCGCATCTCAGACGACGGCGCTCGGACCAAGAAAGCCAAATAAACGAAAAACAGCAAACGTACGTGCCAAAACTCTACAAATAGAATGCACTTTCATGCCAGAGGACAGCGCTTGCACAAAGAAAGCAAAAAAAAAACGAAAAAAAGCAAACGTACGTTCCAGAACTCCACGAATAGAGCACACTTTTAGGTACAAAAGGCAAGGACGACTCTGCTGCTACTCACAAGTCTTCTGCGCTACGACAATCGCACATCTAACAAGTTTCTATTTAAACAAAATCGAAAAAAATCAAAAAAATGGAAGACACCGGTGTAAGATTCTTTGACATTTCTCATCACCATTACGGCACCTCGACCTCCATTATACGAGAGATAGCCGTAATGTACTGCGACTCGGAAAGAATCAGATTCGCGGTTTTCAAACCGCCTGGCGACATCACCCCCGAATCGGAGGCGATGGCAGCTCTTGGAGCGTTTCACACGACTCTACCATGGGACGCAGGCCTGTGGTACGCGGACGAAACTTCGGTCTTCCTGAGAAAGCACGCAGCGGATCAGCGCCGGAAAAACATCCTCTACGGGTCGGAGAATTGTGTATTGTTTCGCAATCTCACGAGCATTGACCCCATTAATCTTGCGAATTACGGATGTCCGCCCCTGTCACAAATTATACTTCCATACGACTCCTACATGACCTGCGCAAATCACCTGCGGCCGGAAGGAACACAAAGACCAACCGAGTGCGTCGTTTCAAATGTACAAAGAATACGAAAATGGTACCGGAGCCATTTGACTGAATTCCAAAGATTCATCATCTGAACCTGCGAGCACCGGCATCCTACTGTGAAATTGAAAATTTACGATCATGAAGTATGTAAAGCAACAAATTTTTAACAGTAATATCAATAAAATTTTATCCTTTTAATCACACGTTACTTACCTTTTTTTGAAAATCCATGTTTCTGCTTGATATTAAACAAACTGAACCCCAGATTCCTCGAGCTGTCCACACCTCAGTAAGACTCGCAGTTGAATGCGGAGTGCGACCGACTCGCGGTATTAGAAATAGATTTTAATGCGTCACTTTCGTACGACACGATCACGCACTCCGTAAGTGCAACCATTTACGTAACGCTGGTGCAATATGATTATATGCAAGTCGCGGTCTGATAAAAATATATTCTGCGAAACGTGGCAAGTTGCCACAGAAAATTTACAAAGTAACATTCAGTGCGCATTTCAAAGTAGTCGAGGTCAAGTGGCGAACATCGCGCGTGCATTCGGTGTGCAAAAATAGTCTGCGGCACGTGCCAAATTGCAACGGAAAATTTATTTTGTTGCATCGGATAAAATGTAGTCAACAGGAAGTTGGCGCGCGTGCAACTGTCCTTGAAGCTAATTTGTTGCTCGTAGAAAAGCTTAAAATCGTTAGAAATCATTAGACATGTATTTATCTATTTGACGCACTTTACCACCACCTCAGTCAATTTTCTGCGCTATAAATGGAGGTGTGAAACTCAGTAGATTCGTCAGTTGAGTTTTGTCAGTCGAGTTTCATCAAAAACAGAAAAAATGGACTTCGCCAAAGTATTCTTTTACTTGTTTGCGATCGTGATCGCCTCCGTCAGTTTAGTAGAAGCAGAAAACATCCAACACACGGCAAATGTACAAGGTAACGTCTAATTAATATTTTTAAACGAATTAAACCGCTGCGTCGAATTTTTTGCTCATTTGTGTCTCGTAGGACTGAATCGATTCTTCAAATGTCGCCGAAACGAGCGGGACGTGCGACTGAAACGACGTGAGGAAATCCGAAAATTTGACCGTTGCAACATCGAATTAAAGGACCTGAAGACAACCTCCGACAATTTACACCGAACGTTAGCGCAACTAAATTCATTAATTCACGAATGCGAAATTGGTGAATTTGCTGTAAACCGCGTGGGTGGTAATGTGACGTGGCCGATGACCAGCGAAGCTTCCGGTAAAAATTGATGAAAAAATTTAAAAAATTAGATTTTTTAACGTTTTTATGTCTCTTTCCACAGGTCAGCTGAAAAACTGTCTGGAAGATACGGCAGGTGTGGTGTCCACAACGGAGCAACGCGAGCTGGAAACTTTGGCCTGCAAATGGACGACAGCAAGCTTGAAAGAGATCAACGATCGTACTCAGCAATTGGTGGATGCAGCGGCCATCAAGCAGGAAGACTGCCTCGCACGAAAAAACAATTATATCGCAGTTTCTAAGCCTTAGATGTGGTGTGAACTATGTAGTCAAATTGTGTAATAAAATGTTGTAGTAATTTTTTCAAAATACATTTATTGAAATGGCTAAAAATAAAAAAACCTTGGCATCGATTAACACGTCAAAGTTGACGTGCCAACCAAATTGCATTTTTTATTCGTGCATGGCGTCACAGCGGTTAATATAAAAGCAGGCTGTTCATCAGTATTGTCATTCAGTGATCTACTTTGCATATCCGGCGGAACAATACAACGTTGAACTCGAAAATGAAAATTATTTGCATTTTGATGTGCATGATGCACTTTTCTGCGTCTCTGGCGGCACCGATAAATAACACCAAAGTGCGGCGGATACAGCAGGTCACCAGTGGAGACGGTATCATCGAAGTGAACCCGAATCTGAGTCAACTGCCGCTGCCTGATTTTGACTCAATTACCAGGATTCAGCAAATAAGTGAACACAACGGCGCTATTTACGTTAATATTTTAAATAACGCCAAAAACGAAACTACAAAGATACCATCGCAGGGCGAAAGTACAAAAAACATAATTGTGATATTCTATTAGGATATAAATTTTATTTCTCAATTGTGCTATTTCGTTCAAAGATGCTGTTGTGACGACGCCTAGCGGGGAATCACGTCCGGATGAAACTGCCTCGCCAAATTCTCAAATACTCGACAATTTGTTGGCAGAGGTCACACACATACGGGGAAGACTCATAAAATTACAGACTAGTATGGCACCAAATCCTAATTAATACACCAAAATTCATGATGTTTCAACAAATGTATAGTCCACGCTGAACGTGTACGAGTGTTTTCAAAATGTTGAATAAAATATCTGAAGTTTAAAATAAAAGCGCCGACGTTGTAATTTTTTTTGTACACGCGCAGACGCGAACGAGCTGCCTGCTACGCAGGCAGCCCTCTCGCATCTGCCGCAAATCTCGGTTCGTAAGTCGATCTCCGGCAGCGACGGTCACGCCCCACGTAGTGGCCGTTACGGTTAATGGACCCACAGATAGTCACGCCCTACCGTGATCACAGTCGATGGATCAATAGACGGTCACGCCCCACTTGTCGCCGTACGGTCACTTCTCGAGTGTCGGTAAAGCATTTATAATTATATTGTCGCCGTACGGTCACTCCTCGAGTATCGATAAAGCATTTATAATTAATAAGATCACGATCGATGGACAATCAGTTCTCGAGTGTCGATATAGTAATGATCACGGTCGACAAACGTCAGTTCTCGAGTGTCGGTACAGCATTAAAAAAATTCTACCACGTCGGTAAAGAAGTTCACGACTTACCCTGTTTTGTCCCCAGGACTCTCATAGACTATCTACTCAGATGTGGTGTCAGTTCGGAGTGGGTGAGACGAAGGGAAGTAGAGGTGAGCGAGGGGCTGGCACAGAAGGATAGAATTGTACAATGGCAAGAGAGGCAAGAAAAAATCAACGATTCAAGGAGCACAGCGAGATACAAACAGATACAGACAGAGGGGATTCCGGAATACCTGAGAAAAAGCAGGAATAGGAGGGACAAAGGTATAAGGACGATAGCAAGACTGAGATGTGGGAACGAAGAGAGAGGAAATAAATACTGGCTGGAAGCGGCGGGCAGGAAATGCAGGATATGCGGGGACGAGGAGGAAACGCTGGAACACTTAACGGAGAGCTGCGTCAGAGAGTTAAGATGGGACGGGGAGCTCGGCGAACTGGTAGGCGAGGCGGGTGCGGGAAGGGAATGGGGCGAGAAACTAGCGAGAGCCAGGCGACGCGAGCCGACAGGAGGGAACGGGTGAGGGGGGACGGGCAGCCGAGCGACTGAGCGAGGGGTTGACCCGTCAGGCGTTCGGCGTCGCGCGCATCTAGACGGGGCGGGGGGAAGGGAGCCTCGTGCGGCGCAGAGAAGCAGGTCGAGACCAGTACGTGCCGGCTAGCGACGAAGTAAAGTCAGAGTCAGGGACAAAATAAGAAAGAAGGAGAAAAATGGAGAAGGACGCGGTAAAGGAAGAATTGGCTGAGGAATTGACGGTAATGGGGACAGCGCTGAAGAAAGCGGTAGAGCACCTGGAGAACATGAGGAAAATGGACAGGGAGGAAAGCAAGGAGAAAAAAGAGTGCTGTAAGGAGAAAGAACGGAGGATAGAGGATTTGGAAAGAAAGCTGGAGAAAATGGAGATAAAAGTAAGGCTGATGGAGGAGGCCGGGGGAGACCTGTAGGAACGGAGAGCAAGGGAGGCAGTGAGGAAACTGGAGGAAGAAATGAGAGGGGCGACACCGATGGGACAGGAATGCTGGGAGAAGGAGAAGGAGGAAGGAAAGGCGTGCGCCGAGAGGATGGTGCTGACGGGACTGGACATGGGCGAAACGAAGGAGAAGGTGGCAGAAATGCTGGAGAAAATAACAGGAGGGAGTCTCAAGACGGAAAGACTGTACGAGAAGAAGGGATGGGACGGATACAGACGCTGGTTTTACGAGATGGAGAGTGAGGAAGAAAAGAGGAGAATAATAGAAGAGAAAGGGGAGGAAATGAGAAAGAAATGGAATATGAAGGTGAGCAGCGATAGAACATACAGGGAGAGAAATCAAAACAGATAGTGGACAGGAGGGCGGAGGTAGAGAGGGACAAAAACAAGGCGGCAAGGATCAGGGTGACCGGAAACAAAATATGCGTGGACGGAACGTGGGAGATCTGGGATGAGATGGAAGCAAGGTGGATGACGGAGAAGGTCTGGAGCAAAAGGGAAGCGGAGAAAGAGAAGGCGCAGCTGGAGGAGAAACTGAGGAGGCTGCAAGAGGAAATGAAGGAGCAGGCAGAGGAGGAAGAAGAAGAGGAGGACGGAAGAGGGGAGGCAAAAGGAGGCGAGGAGGAAAAGGAGGAGGACCAGACAAAGGGAACAGGGGGTTAGAAGGGTGGGAAATGTACAGTTGTGATATGAATAGGAATAGAAGGGATAGGGGTCTTTATCGCGCCAAAATTTACCGCACAGCAAACACCGCGCGTACTTTACGGCGCAGAAAAATACCGCGCCTCCGCAATTACCACGCACGCACAAACACCGCGCAAGTATTTTCCGCGCAAGAAAATACAGCGCCTCATCAATTACCGCGCACGCACAAACTCCGCGCAAGTATTTTCCGCGCCGAAAAACACCGCGCCCCAGCAATCACCGCCCAAGTATTTTTCATTCGCGCTCGGATATATATGTACGTACAACGATAACTTTGTGACGTCACGGAACACCTTCTGGGTTCTTACCAGTTTGTGTGTGTGTTGTATGATTTTTGGTTCCTAGGCTCGGTATTTTTTTCGCAGTAATCTGTTGTGCGCGGCCTCTTACGCTTCGCGCACTCCCCGGGGTAGATAAAAACTATCCCACTAGCCAAAAGTATGCAGCTACAAGTCTGCAGCTGTCAACTCGGCTACCAAAAATTTGACTAAAACACCGCACCCCAACAATCACAGCGCAAGAACGGTTACACATACGAACTAAGCCTCTTATATTATATTGATTTGAATCGACCGATGAATTCGTGCGCTGTAATTGACATCGCGCGGAGAAAACCATGCGCGGTAATTGATGAGGCGCTGTATTTTCTTGCGCGGAAAATACTTGCGCAGTGTTTATGCATGCGCGGTAATTGCGGCCGCGCGGTATTTTTCTGCGCGGTAAAATACGCGCGGTGTTTGCTGCGCGGTAAATTTTGGCGCGGAAAAAGGCGGCCTCCAATAGAAGTGTTATTTGGGTTGAATATAAGTGAGTTAGGTTTGTTTTGATGTTAGTTAGGAAAGAGTAATAAGATGATGAGTTAGTTTTGTATTGTATGTATTGATTTTTGTTTTGATTTTTGTTATGATTTTAGTTAGAGAAAGAGAGTAGGTGTTATAAGGAATAAGAAGGTTGGATATGATTTAGTTGAATAGAATAAGAATGAGAGTACAAAGTAGAAATAAGAGGATTATAGGAATGGTATTAATAATTAATTAATATGATTTAATAGAATTAAATATAGAATTAAGAATAAAGTGGATTGGAGAAAAGAAGGGAGTTGCGAAACGCCGGATGGCATTCACTTGAAAGAAAGAAATATAAATATTATTATCATTATTATTGTTATTATTATTATTATTATTATTATTATCCTTATAACTACAATTTCCGAAATAATAATAATTATTATTATTATTAATTGTTATTATGATAATGTTGTTGTTGTTGTTGTTACTATTGGGGGTGACCGGGCGCTCAGTCCATGTGGACCATTGTGCCCGGGCCCTTATGGGCACCCTAAGCGGTAGGGAGGGACGTGAGGTCGGCTAGCTTGGCGAACCGAAGCAGTCTGCCCACGCCCATCTCCTCTATTTTCTCTTCGCCGGTGAAGTCGGTTCCCAGGGCCAGGCTCCGCGGGCCTAGGAGCCCGCCACACCGTGCGATCAGGTGTAGGGGAGTCTCTTGCTCCTCTCCGCATCTCGTGCAAAGGGACCCTGCTCTGAGCCCCATGTGCACGAGGTGCCTTCCCGTGTACCAGTGACCGGTGATGAGTCCTATAATAGTCCTCAAGTCCGTCCTGTTCATCTTCATGAGCGTGGACCCCAACTGGTGGGATGGCCCTCGGAAGAGGGCCCTCGTGTGAGCCATGCCTGGTGTTTCGGTCCAGAGGTTGACGAAGCGACTCTCCGCCCTTACTTTGGATAGGCTCCTTGTGAGCCCTGCTGTTATGCCCGTTAGGCAGTCCTCGTCGCATTCTCTGCGAGAGGCTCCTTCCCTGGCCAAGTTGTGCGCTAGCTCGTTGCCCCGGATGCCGCTGTGTCCCGGCACCCAGAGTAGCTTGACGTGGTTCGCACGCGCTAGCCTTGTCAGAAGTTCGACGCAGTCCCATACCAGCCCGGATCTTATGACGCAAGCGTCCAAGGAGCTGAGTGCGGCACGGCTGTCGCTGCATATGTAGATGCGCTTGCCTTTGTAGCCCTTCGCCAGGATGGACCTGAAGCAGGCCTTTATGGCGAACACCTCAGCTTGTAGGACTGTGGCCGTGGGCCCCAGGGCTAGCGAGGTGCTCACCCTGGGTCCCTCGCACCAAATGCCGGCCCCAGTCCCAGTGTTCGTTTTGGAGCCGTCTGTGTACCAGACGAGTCCTTGTGGCGAGAGAATCCTGTCCCGGTCTGCTTCCCAGGACTCCCTGTCAGGGTAAGCCACATTGAAGTTGCGGCCGAATAGATATCTGTTGGGACACCGGTCCCCCCCTTGGGCCAGGGTTGCCAGGGGCACCCCCACCTCCCGGAGTAACACCGTGTGTCCCACGCCCGTTCTTCTCCAGAGTCCTAGGTACCATAGGCGTAGTGCCGCCCTCCAGGCCTCGTCTAGTATCGTGATATGCGGTGGCGGCAGGTTAAGCAGGGCTCCCATGGCAAGTCCGGGTGTGGTTCTGAGAGCCCCAGTTATGCCAAGCAGCGCCATCCTGTATATCCGATCGTATGTCCTCCGGAGTGTGACCTTGCCCATAGCAGGCCACCACACTAGGGAGGCGTATGATATTTGGGGTAGCATGATGGCTGTGAATAACCATCGAACCACCTTTGGTTGTAGTCCCCAGGTCTGGCCCACCATCCTTCTGCAAGCCCAGTAAGTGGCCGTGGCCTTCTGTGCCTGCTTGTTGATGTGGGCCTTCCAAGTTAATTTGGTGTCCAGGGTGACTCCTAGGTAGCGCACCTCTGTGGATAGAGCCAGCCTCGATCCGAAGATCTCCACCGGTTCCAACGAGAGGTTGCGTTTCTTGGTGAAGAGCACCATTTCAGTTTTGCTGGGATTGATTCTCAGCGCCTGAGTGGTGCACCAGTTCTGTACGAGGACAAGAGCTCTCTGCATCTTGCCTCTCATGGTTGGTAGGTGGTCGCCCGCGACGATTAAAGCCACGTCGTCAGCATAGCCCACCGTTGTCACGCCCATCCCGTTGAGCTCCACCAGGAGCCCGTCTACGACTAGGGTCCACAGCAGGGGTGATAGCACACCTCCCTGCGGGCACCCCCTGCCGACGAGAGCCCTGGCCTTGGTGCCCCCGAGACTGGCGGTGACGACCCTGGTTTGCAGCATCTCCCTGATCCAGTCGACAACCGTGGCGTTGATGCCGAACCTGGAAGCCGCTCCACAGATCGCGTCGAAGGAGATGTTATCAAACGCCCCCTCAACGTCCATGAACACGCAGAATGCTGCTTTCTTGCGGAGAAGCGGCCCTTCTACCTCCCGTACGAGGTGGTGGAGGGCCGTTTCCGTGGATTTGCCAGCCTGGTAGGCGTGTTGTGATGGAGAGAGTGGTCGTTCGACCAGTGCCCCGTCTCTTATGTGTCTGTCCACCAGTCGTTCCATCGTCTTCAGTAGGAACGACATGAGGCTGATAGGTCTCCAGGATTTGGCACGGTCGTAGTGGCCCTTGCCCGGTTTGGGTATGAAGACCACCCTGACCTCTCGCCAGATCCTGGGTATGTAACGCAGCGTCAGGCAAGCCCTGAAAATGTGGAGTAGTCTGGCGACCAGGAACATCTCACCCTCCTGGAGGAGGGCTGGGAAGATCCCGTCCACACCAGGGCTCTTGAACTTGTCAAAGGATTTGACAGCCCATCTGATCCTGTCGTGCGTGACGATCTCCGCTGCCGTGCCCCAGTCCCCCGGTCCACGCTTGCCCTCTCGGGCGGTCCCAGATCTGTAGGCACGGACCCCGGGAAGTGGACCTCCAGCATGTGGGAAAGGATGTCTGAGTGGCTTTCCGTCATGCTACCGTTAGGTAGTATGAGTCCATCCAGCTTAGTCGGAGGGCCAGCTGAGAAGACCCTGCGGAGCCTGGCCACTAGGGGAAGGGCCTCGGTCTCGTCACAGAATCCTCTCCAGGCCTCTGTTTTAGATTTGTTGATCAGCTTCTTATACTCCTTCTGCGCTGCTCTGTAGGCTGCCCAGTCAGGAGCTAGATTGGTCTTAAGGGCTCTGTTTAGGAGTTTCCGGGAACTGGACCTGAGTCTGTCCAGATCTCCGCTCCACCACGGGACCTTAGTGCTGTCAATCTTTTGCTTGGCGGGGCACGAGGCCTCGTAAGCTTGTATGATTGAGGATTGTAGGTGCGTTACCTCGCTCTCCACCATGCCAGAGTTCCTCAGCCGCCCACAGGGTCCCCTGAGCCTCCATTCCAGCTCCTCCCTGTAGGAGTGCCAGTCTGTGGCCTTGGGGTTCCTGTATACTCCCTCCGGCTCCCTCGCAGCTGCCGCTGCCAAGGAGAAAGAGATGCGCCTGTGGTCCGACAGGGTGTCTTCTTCCAGCACCCGCCAGTCCTTTATCAGGCTCGTTAGCTTGGTGCTGCAGATCGTTAGGTCGATCACCTCCTGTCTACGGGAGGTGACGAATGTGGGCTTCGATCCCTTGTTCAGGATGTCGAGGTCCGTTGTCGAAAGGTAGTCCAGCAATGCCGCACCCCTGTCGTTGATGTCGGAGCTGCCCCAGACAACGTGGTGCGAGTTTGCGTCGCACCCAATCACCAGGTGCAGCTTCTTTTCGGCACAGTACCTGACCAGTGCCCTGAGTTCCTCCGTGGGCGGTGGATCCTCAGAGTCGTAGGGGAGATAGGCTGAGCAGACCACCATCTCGGTGGTGCCACCTCTTGCCCCCCCCCCATCCTGATCCTGGCTGCTGCTAGGTCTCTGCTGCAGAATTGGTTCAGCTTCAGCGCGCAGAGCTTCTTGTTGATGTAAACAGCTGCCCTGGGGCCGGGGCCTTGGGCTCCTTCCTCGCACACCAGCACGCCGTTCCATCTGTCCAGACCTAAAACAAGTCCCCCGTTAATCCAAGGTTCTTGTATAAGTGATATGTCTGTTTGCTCCACTGTCAGGCTACGGCTATGAATAGCCGAGGCCGCCTTGCAGTGTTGCAAGTTGATCTGCGAAAATAATATGCGACTCGCGGCCATGGGGATCGCTCGTCTTTACCTTCGCGTCTGTAGGAGATTGAGTGAGACTTATTATTACCTTTCTACCTTAGTGTTTAGCCTCACCGTCCCCTTTGTCCTGCGGGGGCCCCTCGTGCTGGTGCCCCTGTGGCGTCGTCCTCGGTGCAGGAGCCGTGCAGGTGAGGGTCCTTTGGACTCCCGCCCGCACGCTCTCCTTTCCGGCTCTGCTGGTCGAGGAGGCCCTGTATGGTCTGCCTCTGGACCTTTGGTGTCTTCCACCCCTCCCAGGCGGGCCCCTCAGTCCCTGGTGCCCTGGGCTTGCGCCCTGAGCCCCTGAGTCCGGGGTTGCCTGGGGTGGTGCTGCTGCCGGCAGCCCTGCGTCGGCGCCTGTTTTAGCCACGGCTTCTTGGTGCCCCGTTGCCGTTAGTGATTCCGGAGCTCCTTCTTGAGCCGTCTCTACCCCACGCTCCCCAGGGTCGGGGGTCCCCCGGCCCCCCCCCCCTGTGCCCAGGTGGCCCTCCTTGAAGGAGATCCGCCTGAGGCCGTAGTGAGCCTGGAGCCCCCCGCCCCTTAGGGCGTCCCTCGACTTGGCGTCGACGCCCACCACCAGATGGACTGATTTGGGTCCGGCGTTGCGGCCCCAGACCCTCCATAGGTGGGTTTGTAGACCTGCGTTCTGTCGCTGTAGCCTCTTAAGCATGACGTCCGTCTCCACCGGTGGACCGGGAACGAACGTCATCATTCTGGTGAGCTTGGGCAGCTGATCGCTCTCCAGGAGACGGAGAGCGGCGTCCGCCCAAGGCACCACCAACCAACCAACCAACCAACCAACCAGTGTTGGTACAGTGGTCCTGAGCCAGGCCAGCGCACCCGCGTCGGAGCACGTGACCCAGAGGACCCCCTGGTCGCACCGGTACTGCTCGAAGCACGGCACAGCCTCCCCTTCCGGGATGGCGTCCATCGCCTCGCACAGCGCCTGCACCACCAGGTCTCCCTGACCCTCGCCCAGAGTGACGTCGGGGTAGTCCGCAGGTGCGATAATCACCCTCTTACTCCCCTTGGCTGCCTCCCGGTAGCTGGGCATGTTCTCTCCTCGGCCCCGCTTGGGGGCCGAGAGCTTCTCCGGAGGTGTGCTGTCGGATGCTCTGGGCCTCTTCAGCCGCGAGGCCCCCGACGCCACCGGAGTGGAGTTTTGTCGCTGCCCCCCATTGGGTTGCCCACTTGCTGAGCCTCCCGCCTTAGGGTGCGCTTGTTCGCTGGGGTTGGCTGAGAGGGTCCCGGACGCCAGCCTGGCTTTCCGAGCCCTCTTTTTCGCCGCTCCACTGCGATTTCTTTTCTTTCCTTCGTCGGTCGTGGAGTCAGTCGGCCCGACTTGTGTTGAGCCTCCCGCCTCCCCGACCGTTGCCGGCGTCGAGACCACCAGGTTGCGGTGAGCCAAGTCGACCAGCGTCTCCTCGGCCTCCGAACCGTCCCCGGACTCGACGACCATTGTCACCGCTGAGTCAGCCTCGTTCGAGGCCGCGTCAGCGGGTTCTCCCTGTACCTCGTCTTTTTTTTTTTCGGTTCCATAAAAGTCCCACGAAAAGCTAGGGAAATAAACGGTCCGCCCGGCCAGAGCCCCGCATAGCCGGGTAAGGCTGCTTACAATGGGCGGTCGCCCGGTACCCCAAGGGCATCGTTACGGCACTGTACCCCAGTACCCCAGTACCTTTCAGCCTCGGCACGATGGCTCCCACCTCGGCATAAGGGAGCTGGTCCGCGGCCGGGGCCTTCAGTCCCCTGATCCGGTTTTTACGCCGGACGGGTCCTTTATAGCCTCCGACTAACCCGGGTGTCCCCAGTACCCGGCCCGGTGCACTGGCTGCCGAGGCCCCCGAGCCATGGTTGTCTGGGTCTCCCTGGGCCGTCCTCCTATCCGCCACCCGGAGACGCGCTCGGTAGGGGCTCAACCTGTCCCCCCGCCCTTCGAAAGGCAGGGGGCTTCCGAGTATTATGATAATAACAATTATTATAATGATTATTATTATTATCATTGAAAAAAATTTACTCGAACGTGGTGACATTTGTGAATGAAAATGAAAACGTGTGCGCCATTTTTTTATTTTTTTTTAATCTTGCCAATTTCGTGGAAATCGGAATTTCAATATCTTTCCAAAATAATAATAATAATAATAATAACAATAATAATAATAATAATAATAATAATAATATTGATAATAATAAGAAATATTATTATGATAACAATATGATAATAATTATTATTATCATTGCAAAAAATTTACTCGAAAGTGGTGAAATTTGTGAATGAAAATGAAAACGTATCCGCCATTTTTTTTTTTTCTACCAACACTGAAATCCTGTGAGACGCATAGAATAATCAAAATTCCGGATCTTTTGAGAGATTTTTAAGTTTCAGCATAAAAAAATTAGATACGCCCTTCATTTTTATTTTTTTTCATCTTGAAAATTTTGTGGAAATCGGAATTTCAATATTTTTCCAAAATAATAATAATAATGTAAGGTGAGAGAACTGATACAGAAATACAGGACTCTAACTCTATAACACGTCTATCCCGTACGACAGTCCGAAGCCAACTGTCCTAATCTCCGCTGTCTGCAATGAGGTAAACAAAGGGCTCCGTACAGCGGTAACAACACTGCCAGCACCGGGACTATGTTTCTCTCCTTACACGGCCTCTCCTGACACTGCGGCGTCCACGACCGCTTTTTCAAATATGATCCTGAGATGTCAGTTATGGAAGACGTCACAGGTGACCCTCAGAAGCTGCCACTTGCAGTGTGTATCTCAAGTCCCGACTGAGTGATTTGAGACGAATATCCCCGGAACGCCAGCGAACTTTTCCAGCGATCACGGCAGCAATCCGGAATCAGCGAATCTGCTGGTAGTTGACAGATCAACTGGAGACTGTTATCTGCATACCAGATGACCTAGAACTCAAAAGCCACAAAGTTGCCTCGGAGTCCGCAACCTGGAGACTAACATCAGTTAGCTGGATGACTTTGCGGACATCATCTGCGAATTAGATGATCCCAAACCATTCAACCGCGTACAAGACGACCTGGGGCCAGATTCTGTTTCTTTTTCGTAGCGGTACGTTTGAAACGTACCGGTACGTTTGAAACGTACTACCCTCTCTCCTCGGCCGGCTCGGCGTTTCCCCTCGTTTCGTTGTTGCCTCGGCCGTACCCCTCGATGTTTGTCTATCTAGCAACCGATATAAACAACGAAGCTCGAGCATGCGGCCTGGCGCGAGGCTAATTTCCCCGGCCAATGAAAATGCGCTGTCCGTCGCGAGCGGTGTCTTGCCGCACTACGATGCGCGTGTTTTATTTTCAAACAATATTTTGCCGCCGCGATCGGGATTCTTTCCCAAACGTGATCTCGTCTAGTGTACACGTCGAAGAAAAAAGCAAAAATGAGGTGAGTACCGAGTTTTATTGTATACACTAATCTTTTCACGCCGAATCGATCGTGTAAAACGAACGAGCTCTCGTACATGCAACCCCGTTATTCAATGTCCACATTTCATCCTAGTTGACCCACGTAGAGTTTGCAATCCTTGCGGGACGCGGCTTTGTTGAATTTTTTTTTTTTTGTTTTTTTTTTCTAATAAATCGAAATTGACACACAAACAGAAAAAACGTGCACGTATGTATGATGAAACTTGTGTTTTTTTTTTTTAATAAATCGAAATTCACACGCAAACAGAAAAAACGTACACGTATGTATGATAAAACTTTTTTTTTTATTAATCGAAATTCACACGCAATGGGAAAAAACGTACACGTATGCATGATCAAACTTGTATTTTTTTTTTTGTTTTTTTTTAATAAATCGAAATTCACACGCAGACAGAAAAACGTACACGTATGTGTGATGAAATTTTTTTTTTATTTTTTATAAATCGACATTCACACGCAAACAGAAAAAACGTACACGTATGTATGATGAAACTTTTTTTCTTATCTTTTATTAATCGAAATTCACACGCAAACAGAAAAAACGTACACGTATGTGTGATGAAATTTTTTTTTTCATTTTTTATAAATCGAAATTCACACGCAAACAGAAAAACCGTACACGTATGTGTGATGAAATTTTTTTTTTATTTTTTATAAATCGACATTCACACGCAAACAGAAAAAACGTACACGTATGTATGATAAAACTTTTTTTCTTATCTTTTAGGTATTAATCGAAATTCACACGCAAACAGAAAAAACGTACACGTATGTATGATAACACTTGTTTTTTTCTTATAAATCGAAATACACTCGCAATTAGGAAAAACTTACATGTATTCATAATAAACCGATTTGATTTTTTTTTACACATCGAAATTCACTCGCAATTAGGGAAGACGTATATGTGTTTTTATTGCATTCTAGTTTGACCCACGTAGAATTTGCGATCCTTGCGGGACGCGGTTTTATTATTATTATTTTTTTTATTTTTTTTTTATAAACTTAAATTCACACGCAAATATAAAAAACGTACATGTGTGTATCATAAACCAATTGTATTTATTTTTATTTCCCCTAAATCGAAATTCTCACCCAATTGGGAAAATCATACATGTATTTTTATCCTAAAAAATTAACGTGGAATCCGCTTATCCAACTTCAGCGAAGAAAAAAAAGCAAAAAAATGCGAAAGCAAGCGGACGGCGAGCAAAAAATTGGCATCGCCGAATTTATGCTGGACCATCCGGACTTTGCGGCTGGGCGGTTCCAAAGTGCGGATGGGAAGGGAACCAGCCGACGCCTGTGGGGTCAGTTGGCCGATGAGGCGAATGCGAGGGGCCCACCGATCCGGAAGGTGGCCCAATGGAAGAAGGTGAGAATTTGGCTTGATGGAGATGCGATCAATTATTTACAATAAACGTGAAAACGGCCAGTCGAGTCGAAGGGGTCCTTGACTCGACTAGAACGCAGAATTCGTCTTGATCCGTCCATTGTCTTACAGACGTGGGTCGACATGAAGACCCGGGCCAGAAGGAAGGCCGCAGCCATCCGGGCCGACCAGAATAGAACCGGCAACCGTGACAACAATGCCGAGCCGTTGACTGCAATCGACGAAATGGTCCTTGCAGTCATCGGTAAGATTGTTGTCCACGGGTTGCCGAAATTTCAACTACTACCGAGGTCGGAGGTAAGCTAACAAAGAATCCCTCGTAATGAATGATAATCAAATCTTTGTTCAGGTAATCCAGACGTGACTGTAGTTTCGTAAATGAAATAATTTGTCAAAGTTTTCACTTGGATGAATGAGATAATGTTCTGTGAGTCGTAAGATGAATTCAAATCTATCTATCATTCACTGTCCCTCTCAACGAGGTTAATCGTGGTTCTCGTGAAAAAAATATCATGACATACAAATTATCTCTTTTAAGGTTTTAGGTCTGATCCATATGTGCCTACGTCAGGTGTCCCACAGGGCTCTAACCTTGGTCCGTTACTTTTTAATGTATTTATTAATGATATTGCTCAATCTCTCAGCTCCGATGCTCTTTTGTATGCTGATGACCTTAAGGTTTTTTGTGTTGTCCGTTCCCGACTTGACTGCTTGATTCTCCAGCAGGACCTAGACTGCATATCTGCGTGGTGTGTCCGCAACCATTTGCCGCTGAATGTTAACAAGTGCAAAATTATGTCCTTCTATCGTGGCAGTGATCCGACCGTCTTTGAATATCGGCTGCAGGGGGACACCCTGTCCAGGGTCCGCTCTATCACAGACCTGGGAGTCACGTTCGATACTGAATTTCGCTTCAACGAGCACGTTGCGCAGATGGTGGCGGCCGCCACGAGAATGCTTGGTTTTATATTCCGAGTCTGCAGGGACTTTAAGGACCCGTTGGCCATCACCACGCTCTATTGCGCCTTTGTCCGATCTAAGCTTGAATACTGTTCTCTGATCTGGTATCCGCAACTTGCCAAGGATATCAAGCTCGTTGAAGGTGTCCAGCGAAAATTTCTTAAGTATTTAGCCTTTAAAGCAGATTCTGTTTATCCAGCCCGGGGAATTGACGAGGCTGCTCTCTGTTCTAGGTTTAATATGCCCTTACTAGCTGCGAGGCGTGATGTAGCGTCTGTCTCGTTCATTTGTAAACTATGGACTGGTAGCATTGATTGCTCTCACCTATTGAGCCTTTTACCGTTCCACGTACCGCGTCTCGCTGCTAGGGAGCATGTAGTATTTTACACTGACCGTGGGCGTAGCAGCATCGCTCAACGCTGCCCGATCTTTGTTTGCTGTACGAATTTTAACAGAGTAGCGAGCTCCTGTGACCCAGGACACATGTGCCTATCCGCCGTCCTGAACAATGCTCGGAGTCTCCTTTTTTAATCGCGCTCAATAGACTGCTATCAAATGTGCACATATACACATATTTTCTTGTCTCCCTAGTTATAATTTATTGTGTATTCTTTTCTATTTACAATGTATCTTAAGTTATTCATACGTAATCTTTAGACTTAGCACATGATTGTTAACCATGCTACGTTTGTATGCCCTGCCATGGGTTCGCCTGTTGGGCTATAATTCTAAATAAATAAATAAATAAATAAATAAATTCATAATTAAAAACGCCTGGCCTTAAATCAAAATGGATAGATAAATTTATTGAAGACTGATTCTGAATTACGTGCTATTCATTTCTGCTGACACATCAATAAATTTTCTGATAATGAGTATAATTTTAGTGCCACACATCGATAGTATTATTAACAAAAATGACTCGTGCTTTCGGTATTGTTATTTTCTTAAATCTAATCGGCATATTTGCATTCTGCAACATACTTTCCCTTTAAGGGGACAGGGTCAGTGCAGGCGCACCTCATAGTATATTGTGCACCAAGGGCTGAGTGGGCTTTTTCCCCGCACCTCATACTTATGTTACGATTATATTGCATTTTTTCAACCGGAAATGTATACATATATATATGTGTATGTATGTATACATATATAGTATACATGGGGCATTCCACGCCAACTCGTCCAGTGTTAATCCCCGACCATCTCAGAATCATTCCATATTTGTTTCCAACATTCTACGCATTAAGAAACGCGTCCTGATTTTTTTCTTTGCAGATTTTTCATACCAAACCGTTAATTTGTTATGAATGTTTGAAGTTGATTGAGAATGCCAATTTTTTTTTTATAGGAAAAAACTCACCAAAATCCATTGGATGAGACAAAATAGCCCCCGTTTACGAAAACGTGGGCCGATTTTTGTTCGACAGATTTTTTTTCCACTCGATTGGGAATTTTTTGATTTTTAAAACTGAAATTAACATAGGATCAAATTCTGACCGTCAAATAAGGGGAATTGAGTGAACAACAAAAAAGCGTAACTCAAAAATCAGCTTTAGGCAGTGTAACAAAAACGCTACACTAGCTACGTGTTTTTGCATGAGGCACTTCCCACTCACTTTCGTATTCAACGGAAAAGGTTTATAAGCGTTCACGTCATTTGGTTCGTAGCGCTCAGACAAATCAATTATGAGAGAAATTTCACGAATAATGTGCGAATAATATTCTATTGTTATTATTATTTTTTTTTTTTTTTGATTGTGAGCGTTTAGTTTTCAGCCATATTCATCCGTTGATCAGTTAATTGACTCAGAGTGTTTGATTTTCATCATCAGAGATAAGTATCGATGTGAGTTCTAGTCACATTTATCCCATCGACCGGCTTATTCCATCAGAGTCTTGGGTTTTCATGATCAGCGATCAGTATTGGAGAAATTTCAGGATATTCAGTTCGACAGAGACTTTATTTTACCCAAACTTGATTCATTTTTTTTTGCTGTTCCTAATTTTTGTTTCATTTCATTTTTTTTTTTTTTTTCAATTTTTTGCTCGTTCCCATTATACTCTGCAATCATCGTCGAGCTAATTTCAACCTATATTCACTTCTTCTATGACTAGATTCGATAATGTGCCACTACAAATGTATGCGATGCGATGAATACTTTCTGGGAGTACTTTTCTGGCGGTGTCTCTCGCCAGACAACTGTGAAATTTTCTATCGGTCGGTTGATCCAGAGATCAAGATACATCCTCGTTTGGATACCAAGGATCTCAGCAGAGTTTGACTATCTCGACGTATTGGAGTCAACCATTTCCTATCCAAAGATCTACCTGCGGACCAATTTTCGTCCAGCGGTTCATGAGATATGGGTCCGGACGGACATGAAATCTGACAAAAACCCAGAATTACCTATTTTCGACATTAAAAGTTGAGGTTTTTTTTGCTCTGTGTCGATAGAGCTTCTCGCTAGTTAACAAATGAGCGCTCGACGACCCTGTTAGGTCATTCGGTTGAGGAGATATAGCTCCGGACAGAAATTTTTCAGGATGGCAAACACATAAGGCTTCATAGTTCGGCATATTTACCACATTGATTACTCTATTCAATCACAGATTGTTTAGTTCTTCGATTTTATCATCATAAATAAGTATTTGATGTTTTATATAGTAATACAGAATTTCGTGCGATGGCAAACACATAAAATTGAAAAAAAAATCGGACCACGTATTCGTAAACGGGGGAACGGGTGCTGTTTTGTGTCATCCACTGGATTGTTGAGAATTTTTTCAGATTTAAACAAATGGGCATTCTCGAACAAGTTTAAAAATGTATAGCAAATTAACGGTGTGATAAAAAAATCTCAAAAAAATCAAGACGCGTTTTTTACTGAGTAGAATGTTAGAAAACAACATGGAATGGTTTCGAGATGGTCGGGGTTTAACACCGGTCGAGTTGGCGTGAGATCCTCCACACACACACACACACACACACATACGGTCGTTCTTGGTAACTTTTCAAAAAGTGGGCAAAAATAATTATTCCATTTTTGTCCACTTTCGCCAAGCCGGTGAAAAAAAAATGCCAATTCCGACCCGCTTGATATACGGCTTAAAAAAACGCAGAAATCGTGCATGTGTTAAAAAAAAAGGTAAGAATTTATGAATTTCTTTCTCACAGACGGTTTTCACCATTGTTTGGTACAATACCGAATATACAATCAGTATTTTTATTCTTGTTGTTTTTATTATTATTATTATTATTATTATTATTATTATTATTTTCGATTTTTTCAAGGTAAATCATTAAAAACTGTGAAGAAGGTGTTTCAAAGTCTGTGGACACTGTCACTCTGTTAGTCTGATTAGGATGAAATTTGTGTGAATTGAATGAAATGAATGGCACGCTGCCATTTCTTCCAGTTTTTAATAATTGACATGAGAAGAATACGAATTATTGTATATCAAGTATTGTACTGAAAAATGTACATGAGTGAAAAATGGTGCAAAACGTTAGTAAAGATAAAAAATAATTCTGAGAGGAGAAAGAAATTCACAAATTTTGACCTCATCCAAGTGCACCCACACTGATCTGCCCTCTTTAGGGGTATAATAGTAAAAAGTAATATCTTCGTGGTTTTTGAAAAGGCGATTTTCGAAAGAACGAGGGTATCGAAAATCCCATGCGTACGATCATTGCTCGGCCTAGTCTATGGAACAAGAAAATCAACAGCTCTGTAAAGTGAGAATTGTAGGAGAATATACTATTGTATGCTACAAAGATCCAAAAATGAATAATTTTTTTATTGGAGATTTTCATCGCTGCTTTTTTACGTTGTGGTTTTAGCGCTGAAACGCTGCTCCGATTTTTTTTTGTGGGTATTCTTTTCACCAATCCTTTTGGAGTTGTTGATGGTTTTAAACTCAATATTTGGACCGTTTTGTAAAATATGAACAAAATCACTGAAATTCTGTTGGCGATGTAGAACAACCTACCACTTTCGAAAGTGTGGGCAGAATTTTCCTTATATTTTGAATAAATTATTCAATCATTCTGTCCATCAAAATAAATTTACGTTGAAGGTCGTTGGTAAGGAGTTTCGATGGAAAAAATGATTAAATGATTGATTTAAAATAAAAGGTAAATTCTGCCCACATTTTTAAAAGTCGAGGGTTGTTCTACAACATGAAAATAACTTTTCAAAACGGTCGAAATATCCAGTTTAAAAACATTAACAACTCCAATGGGAATAGTTAAAAAGAAAGAAAAAAACAGAGCAGCGTTTCAGCGCTAAAACTAAAACGTAAAAAATCACCATAAAATCGTATCTTCTCCTACAATTCTGACTAGTCCGAGCAATTATCGTACGCATGGGATTTTCGATACCCTCGAGAGGTATCGAATGGGAAATACCGGTCGCAGAGGGCTCGTGATATTATTTGTTCAAAAAAAATTTTTTCTTCAGCTTCATGATGGCCAAAAATTCACAAAAAATCAATGACCATTTCACAAATTCCATCTCTTGAGTAAATTGAGATATCATCAAACCCATGCGTAATTTTTTCGATAGTAAGTTATGAATGCCTGTGTAAAAATCGGGAACCCTGCAAAACAACCACCGGCCACGGCGTTTTCATCTTTCGTTAAGAAAAAATTTTTAGATTCTGGCGGTAAAAATAATCTTTTCCGTGGTCGCACCGAGTTGTGCTTTTTTATTTCACACATAATTATCGGTACATTATTGGAATAAGTATAGACATGACCCCCCATCTTCATTTCTGCTTCATTTCTGAATTCAACAATAAATGAAAAAGTGAGCTTTTCTCACGATCCCACGACTTACAATCCCTTTAATGTATCATTAAAAATAGAATTCGACTTAATCAGGTTGAACATAATATTGCATTTGGATTATTTCAGTTTAGATTACTGATTAAATTGGATGCTGCATCAGCACACTGATGAACTCCTAAAATGTTTATCAATTTTTTTTTTTTTTTTTTCATTTCTGATTCAGAACTTGACCATTCTTTACTAACAATGATCCAGTTATCCTTGAGACTATGAATAAATGAAATAGTTTGGTACCTTATCAAGTTAATAAAATGCAACGTATTATTATGAGTTTCAATAATTCAATTTGAAACTGATTTTGAATGAATCATACATAATCTACCAAAAATTTCCTAATTTTTTTTGGATCGCGGGGTATTTTTTTGACGCATAATTATGTATGAAAAAACAGGCACAACTCGGTGAGACCACGAAAAAGACTCTTTCACCCCCAAAAAACGTAATTGTAACCGAAAAATAAAAACGCCGGGGCCGGTGGTTGTTACCCAGGGCTCCGAATTCTTTCACGTACATGAAAACTGACTATCTAACAAATAAAGCATGGGTTTGATATCTTAATTCGCTCAAAATATATTGTGAAATGCTCATAGATTTTCCAAAGTTTTTTGCCATCATCTTTCGCGATCGCAAATGAAACTCGAAAAAAGTATCATGAACCCTCCACGACCGGTATTTCCTATAGCTAGAAAATGCACCGAACCTTCCCATTAATCGGTACATTAACGCTCGGCGAATACCGGTCAAATTTCAATCCTGAATGAATAAAAAAAATAAAAAAAAAAACACTGATGAACTTCTTGTCCGCAAGGCTGACATGGATCGATTAATGGAGGACTCCGTTGATGAGTCGATGGACGAAGACGTTCAAGTGGAGCTCCTCGAAGATCCTGCTGTTGTTCATCGCCAGGTGGAGAACGTCATGGATGACAGCCTGCAGGACGTAGACCTGCAAAATGCATTTGAGCCGCAACATCTCACGACAACGAATCGCTCCACAGGAGCATATTACAGCAAACTAAGGGGTGACCATTCAAGTCCGCTTACAATATTACATGAAATTTTAAGGTTTTCCCTGACCCCGATCCATTACCTTTCCCTCGACTTTTTGTTGTAAGGTTTGCGCTGCAACTACTGAATTTTGTACGGATAAAGTCAAATTTCCTCATACTTCTCGGTTTCCCAGGCGGGTGGTCACTCTGAGTGAAGCTGCCAGTGCGTACAATCATCACTCACAATTCCAATTCCGTTCCCACACCGTCATCCTATCCGTTTAACAACTCCTCAAATTTACCGTTTATGGGACGTCGACGTTCGTTGGAATGGAATTCGAATTTGCGATAATTTCGGATAATCAACTAGCTTTATACAATGTCCATAGATTCTGACCTCGACGTCGATCGTTTACTCGCACAGACAGACATATTACTACTAGAGACGACTCGACAGAAAACTGACAGGACTGCAACTCAAATTCGACCATTCGCACGCACACCGATACCACCCACACCCACATCGCTACCCTATACACTGACATCCATACCATCCACTTCCACATCCACATCGTTACCCTTTACATTGA
>JAEUYN010002186.1:0-118312 GCA_018257835.1 Euura lappo
ATATTTGCGGGGGCCGGAGGAGACAACTACGGAGAGACCTATCACGTTCACGGGGAATCTGGAGCGTCCGGTGTCACCCGTCAACAGATTGAAGAATTTTTACTCCACATCCGTGAAAAGGATCCAAACGTCGGACCGTTTCAACGTTATCCTGCTCCAGGCCAAGACCCGACCGTTCAGAAACCGCCGCGCGTCATTGTACCCCACGATCCCCGGAATCCGGAACAACTAACGCGGTTGAATCATCCTTTCGCCGGTACCAGCATGATTCATGACATCCACTCATTTCCAGGTTCGTCCCGGTAAAACAAGAAAATCAATTCCATGTACCCCACGGATCAACACGCGTATTCCCTCCCGCAGTCTTGCAAACGTTACAAAAAAAATAAAATATATATATATATATATATATATATATATATGTATATATATAAATATAAATATGCCTGTACCCAGCCTTGTATGATCTACATACCAAGGCACGGTGCTGCACGGATAAGCGGATCACGACTATCGCACCTATTCACCAGATATGATATTCTTCCGCGAATCGTCAATAACGTGGGCTGGGCTATTTTTTCTTGTGTTTTCAGGACCGGGTCACAGCCTACCGCCAGGATTTCTTCCACATGGCCCAAGAGTCGAACCCTCGGCCGACCAAATTACCGTTCAGAATCTGGAAGCGATAGACGCTGACCGAGTCAGGCTCGTATTTACCGTACCCCGTGTTTTGGTGGGACTCCATGGAAGAGTCGAAGTACGCTACACCAGCGACAAGTCGTGAGTCTTTGTCTGGCTTTAATCTCCTTACGTTTCTCACATGACTCAGGAAATTTTTTGGAGAAAAATATTTGTATCACAATAGGTGCAGCTGTTTGAAACAAAAAGCGTTTGATAACGATCTATTGGATAAATGAGTTCGACGTATTTTTTCCATACGTCATTACCAAGTCGATTGAAGAAGAAAACACAAAGACTGATAATTGAATTTTGTTCACAGGAACTTGGACCCAGCGACGTGGAAGTCTCAAACATTTGCGCCCCCGGCCGATCTGATAGCGACGCCTCAGCTGGAATTCGAGCTAGGAGGTCTCGCACCGTTCACAGAGTACAAGGTCATGGTAACGTTAAAGCTTAAGGATTTGGCGAACAGCCCGAGCAGTAAGATATTGTCCGTGACTACGTTGGAGGCATCGAACACCGACGTAGCGACGCTCCCGCCTCAGATACCGACCAACGCCGAATTGACGGTGACCGAATCTAACTCTACATGGGCAAACATCGCGTGGAGAAAGTTTACCGAGTATGAGCTAGATTTCATCGACGGTGTTCAACTCCGGTACAAGGAAACCCAGGGCAAGGTGTACGCCGCCACACCCCTCATACACCGCGCGGTAACGAGCTACTTGATCGAAAACTTGAAGCCCGCGGTTACCTACGAAGTTGGGATATACTTCATTCCGTTCCCAGGCCAAACGACCGAGCTCGTCAGCGAGAATCCGGTAAGACGCGTACAGCTGTAGGTACAGTAATTTATTTATTGACGCCGTCGCGCGTCGCGGAAATCAATGCCACGTGTGTATGATCATTATCCGTGCACTGCGACACTGTGTGTTTTTCAGATTAACTTCACGACTGGCGCGGAGCCGGACCCGTACTCGTTCAACATTACGGTTGAGATAAAGGGCATAAAGCCGACGGAGGTGGAGGTCGCTTGGAAAGGTGTCCCCTACCCGGAGGACAAATACGTGAACATATACAGGGCGATATACCAGAGCGACACGGGTAAGGAGGACACGAGCACTTTCAAAATCGCCAAAAGAGACTCACCCGCCAGGACGTTGATCGGGGAACTTAAGCCCGGGACCCGTTATCGCCTCTGGATCGAAGTATACCTGACTAACGGTAGAATAAAGAAGAGCAACGTCCGGGACTTTGTTACCAAGCCCGGAGTACCGACTTCTGCCGGCGTACTGCAACAAGGTTCGAGCTATACTCACCCATCGACCTCTTATTCGACCCGTCATGTTAGACGTGACATGTATGCTCATTTTCGTCGTGATTGCAGGAAAATTGGCCTCGCAGGTCCCGCTGCACGAGGGTGATTACTACGGGCCCCTTGTCATTGTCGCGATCGTAGCGTCCCTCGCTATTCTGTCGACCCTGATTCTACTGATGATGCTAATGAAGAGACGAACCAGCAGCAAGGCAGATATCTCACCGCGAAAGACAACCTCTGCCTACGACAATCCCTCCTACAAGGTAGAAATACAACAAGAAACTATGGGTAATGAATTTTCTGTACCTATTTCCATATTTATCTATTATTTCACTTTTGTACGATGCTCGAATTATTATCGAGCTCACGAGTATCTGATGATGAACAAAGAAAGCATAAAGCATCATTTCGATTATACCGCAAACACGAATATTTCAATCTATTCCACAGACTTGTGAGAACTTGGCGACGATAACCAGCTGCGACCGCGACGGACAGAAAACGGAGTCTGCGACGAGAAACGGTACGCAACGAAGAGAACCGCTCCAAGGAACCCTGCTGAGATGTCCCTCTTGAGTGGTTTCTAATAATGTTTCTATTCTTAACTTATAAACACATATTTATTTATTGTACGATGGACGCGTCGACGGGCGAAACCGTCGTTGTAATCAATTATATGTATACATATACGAAGCCTGTGTGTAATATATACTGATATGTTGATTGAATCCGGGACAATGACTGCACATATTAGGTATATGAGTATAACTGTTATACGATGAGGCGTGTTGTGGTACTATCGAGGGTTTTGTTATACATACATACCTATCGTATTAGGTCACAACGACTGAGGATCTTCGTTTAAAAACTTTCCGTGTTAACAAAGATATAATCCGAAAATGCAAGCCTGTCATTACTACTCGATTTCTGTAATTTTTTTTTTGTTTTTTGTTTTTTGTTTTTTGTTTTTTGTTTACACAGGCGCACGCTTATAATACATCTGCTCGCGCTGCCGAACGCATCTGACAGACGGACGAATGGAGCGTGCTCCTGTGTTATTGGTTTCGGACCGTTTCCTTTCCTCGTTTACTCACGGTATATACATATATGTATGTGTATACTTCATATAGATTATACATATATATAGGTACGTGCATGCTTGTAGAATTTTAATACACAAAATGTATACAAGTATGTATATAAAGGAGAAAGTGTAAAAAAAGTTATTAAATCCATTTTATATATTATATGTATATAGATACCAATCCTGGCGTCCCATTCCTTCGTATAGTTACGTCAGATATCAATTATAAGAAAACCGTCTCGGGTTCTTAAAGATCTGACGACGGTTTTGTCGAAACAATACTTCAGGGAATATACAATAAAATATTGAATAGCCATTATTTTGAATAATTTTAAATCGGGACGGACGATTACGACAATGATGAAAGTTTAAAAACGTTTTCTCGACACTGTTTATTGGTTCTTGAGTACCAGTATTTTACTATCGGAAAGTATACTGTAATGAGATAAGCGATACAATGAACGGTACAATTTATGCGTGCACGCGGTGCTAAAAGTATTTCTTCAGAGTTGCTTCAAGATCGTTGGGTGGAGTGGTTGGTGAAAACCGATCGACCGGCTGTCCCTTTTTGTCGACAATAAATTTGGTGAAGTTCCACTTGATAGCGTTACCCAAGAACCCGCCCTGCCTCTCCTTCAGCCATTTCCACAGCGGATGGGCATCGGGGCCGTTGACTTTGATTTTTTCAAACATGTCAAACTGGACGTCGTACTTTTTGGCAAAGTTCAATATATCCTTCGAGGAGCCAGGCTCTTGCCCGTTGAACTGGTCACAAGGAAAAGCCAGTATCTTCAATTTGTCGGAATCCCGATATTTCTCGTACAGGCCCTCAAGCTGAGCGTAGTTCGTGTCGGTCAGGCCACACTGGCTGGCAACGTTGACAACGATACAAACGGATCCCTCGTAGATTGAAAGTGGCACCTCATTACCATGGATATCCTTTGCAGTGAAATCGTGCATCGAACTAGCACTCTTCCAGTCCGTGTCTTGATTAAAGTTCTCAGTGACCTTGACCTCGGAGCACTGCTCATCGTTCTTCTGGCATGTTGAACCCTCCTCGGCAACGGCGAACTGCGTCGAAATTGTGCCCAACACCGAGACAAGTAAGAACAAAGACTGCGAGTGACGCAGATAGAGCGGAAATATTCTCTTCATATCGCCACACAAGCGATTTTCAACCAGTGATGCAACAATAAGAACGCTACACTCTGAACTCTTGATCAATTTTATCAGAAGTACGTGACTACGCGTTTCTGCAGGACCGTGACATTAGCTGCGGTCAGTTGTGGATCATACGCGACTGTCGACCACGCTCATTGCGAGCGGAGCTGTAACTGCGGAGTGCGGCAGCAATATCATCTATACTCTGCACTGTGTATGTGTACGCTACACGTGGGTATACTAGCAGCGTGCATACCTACAGAATAGGTATGTATAATTCATACGCTGATACACCCCACGCATTACTGGCAGCGTCCGGCTGCCGGCACTGCCGCGAACGTGGGAGGATGGAACATCTTATTCAACAAGCGCCTTCGTACATTTGTCGTGTCAATAAAGATGTACATACAAAATGTACGACACTATACCCAGGCTACGGTGAGTGGAACATGGATGATCGATTACAGGAGTATACGCAGTATGGGAAGTGAGATTCAATTCAACGATAATTCTTCCGAATTACGGGAATAAACGTGAATCCCCGGATCAACTCGAGTGGCATAATTGTAAGAGCTGAAGTCATTGGAATCATAATTACAATCAACAGGCGTCACGACAACCGCGATATTCCTCATTTTATGCCCCAAAAGGACCCGACGATGTCTATTTTTCAGCATGACAACAAATTTTTGTTACTTGAACCAAAATCAATCCTTCGGATAGTTTTATGAGAATTACTGGCAAACGGTGAATCTTTGGGAACTGTTTGAAAAACGGAAAGATTCAGTTTGTTAGGATCATAAATATTTCAAGCAACTCGATATGTTTCGATAGCTTTCTACACCGATCGAAATATAACAATAGGTATCCAAAGAAGCTTCGACGGTTCAGAGGTTTTGGTGAAACTCGTGGAATAAATATGCTTCGTCATATACTTTTCATAGTCATTTAATATTGAGCAACACGTAATAATAATAAATCTTGAAACAACTTTCCATAAATTGGTATGCCGATAAATTTAACGCACCCATCGCCAGATGTCCGAATTACATTTTTGTCACACATTCTTTGACACGTCTCGATAAATCTATAAGAAATCCTATTTTAAGGAGTTGAAACATTTCTGTAGGCTGTACAAATGAAATTTCAACACTAGTTGCTGTATTATATCTAACTAAAACTATGCCTGTATCACCGAGTCAACTTGAATCCTCTGATTATGTCCCTGGATTGGTACCATTGGTACGTCGTATCCTCAAACCAGGCGACGTGTTCTTCGGGGAGCTTCTGTTCCGCTGAACTCTGGCTCATGCCTGAATCTAGGTGGGAAGATTCCGGGTCTTGATAAACTCTTATTACATTCGCGCAGTTGCAATCTAAGACGCACTTGTCTCGGTAGCCCAGTCTTAAATGGAAACAGCTTCCCGTTACTACGGTTGGCAGAACGAAACGTGGTTTGGGTAGAAAGTACTCCGACACTCCGTTACAATCATATTTTTGCACCAGAACAAAGGTATTCGTTGGCATGAGAGGCGATGTCATGGCATCTTGAAATTCTTGACTCTCCGTCACGGATCTGAAAATGAGTGAAAAACGTTACGATTGCGACGCCGAAAGTCTTCCCATCAAACAAACAGCCTCGCGCGTACCTCATAAGATTTAACAACGGTTTGCGGGTGGAATGCTGCTCGCCGTGGTGGCGCCGTCCGCTGAGTATGCCTGGCGGCAGACTAATCCTTACGCAAAGTTTAGGCGATAGTATCGTTGCACCCATGAATACCGCGATTTCTTTAACAACGGCGCTACCGCGAGTCAATTCTGTATTCAAATGATCCGAAATATTTTGTAGACACGACAAAGTATTTCTTGCCGTTGCCAAACACCGCTCGCTGGCTCCTGACGATGGGGCTCCCGGCCTGAGAAGATACTCGTAGGTTACTGGAATCTGTTGCTTTTGATAAAGCAGATATTTGACGAGCTCGAGGATTAATTTACAACAAGAATCGCTGGTCAAAGGTTCCTCCAGTAGGACAGCAACGTCGAACTCCTTATTTTTCTTTTGTTTAGACATTTTTTATCTTGTCTAATCGCACGTAAACAAATCTCGCAACAATTTCATAACCTCATTCTCAGTTTCGTTGCCGAAATTCGCTACGCGAGTGGAATTCAAGTACGAAATACCCATACGAATACACGTGGCTCGATCTGGGGAGCTGCGCACGCGGCACCAACGTATAGACAGACTTACCGCGGTAGATGACCGACCCCGACGCGTCCCACCGCCACGATGACGTTCTTTAAATTGGTTATACCTCTCATAATAGAATACAGTTGAGATTTAATTTGATATATTTACACTCGGAACACTTCACTTGTCACATTGGTAATTCAATATACATATACGTATATATACTATGGAATACCGGAAACCGGAACGAATTTTAGAAAACGTCACTTCACTTCCTGATCAGTAACAGTAACAATTGGTAACAATATCGATGGAATAAAGTTTCGGTAGAATATTTCACCCTCCTCAATCTGCGCGTGCGATATACTATAAGCTCTATCAAAGAAGCAAATATAGGGGTGACGTGTATATAACCACCCATGCAATCATGTAAACAAACTTGACTTTGCACTGAATTTTTCATTTCATGCCGATTAGGTCCAACGAATATCATAGCTGATAGCAGCAATTTATCTTCCAGCTTACAGGATTTTATACTTTTCATATACAAATCGAAGGAGAATCTTTAGCTGCAACTGCAGTCGGATGGACGTACTGGTCGAGGTTCGCGACCATCGCCAACTAACGTAATCGCGTGCGGCGTGTTTCATGAAATATCTTTGAATCAATTGCTAATTTCTTCTCACCGATCAAAATCAAAATGATCAGTTGGCTCGAAAAGCGATCGAATTGGCCCTGAGTTGCTACGTTTGTAGCCAGAGACAATTAGATCGCCTGATCAATTTGAGCGAGAATTTTTCGTCGATCTGTATCGGATATGCCCGCGTATACAAGGGGTTCACCTTTTCTTTTAGCCGTAGATGAACCGTCGTGGTACGACGATCGTATAGTCACGTGATCACGGCTATCGCCAGAAATAGCAGCTTATGAAAATCCACCTTTATAAGGTAGAATTTAGAAAACAACGGATGGTAAGCTCATATACTATCGTTACTGTTCTTTACCGTCTGAACATAGCAGTGGGACGTGGTCTAGGGTCACGGTACAGCCGCGCCGTCGAAGCGTCAACTATAATTCCGGCTCGGCAGTCGGCTTACTTCACGTCCAACTCGTCGCACTCGTCTCCAAACGTTGCAGCAAAAGTCAAGTAAAGTGGTACGGTGACAATTGTTTGGTAAAACTATTTATCAATAATGATATAATCAGAACGCTATTAGAATGCGGTTTTCAGTAACCGCGAGCGCTTCTCTTCAAACTTCCCTAGTTGATAATAATGACAAATAAAGTGCTAGAAAATAACTCACACCTTGACACCTACGACGTGTAGGTTGAATCTCTTCACGAAAGTCGCGAGTCCTATTACACTACTTGTCAATACACAAATACCCGGTAATAACTTTGTGAACCGTTGCAGATCGATGCTGCATAAGTTTCAACACCTGATCGCACGAGAACTACCACAATTCCGAAGCCGGCAGACTCTACGATAATAAACCGACGATGGAGGGCGCGATGGAAAGTGAGGTTAGTATCGTAGAGACGTAGCATTGAATTTCTCTATTCACCTGTTCTAACTGTTAGATAGGTGGACATACATCGATATACGTGACAGACGACGACGGTGACGGAAGGATAGATATTACCGGAACAACGAAGCTCCCTGTGGCTCTGGAGCAAGCGCTCGCCTTGAAGAGTGAGAGGGCAAAGCAGCTCGGGCGAGATCCCGACGACGAGGACGAAGAAATCGATCCCGCGCCACCGACGTCTCAACTGTCGGGAGATATTTCTGATCCGCGCGAAATTTTGACAACGGACGTTGCTCTGTTGCTGGATGACCTGATACCTGAACCTGGGACACCCAAAGCCAAGCACGATACAAAGGCGAATAAAAGTAGAAAGAAGAAAAAGAAACGAAAGAAGCGAAATGCCCAAGAGAAGAAAGAGGAGATAAATGGAACTCTGAAGCAGAGTGGCCGTCACTCGCCCGAGTCGAGATTTAGCGGCGCGGATGAACCAGAAGTCGAGTACGTCCAGGAAATTCCTGGTATAAATGATCTGGAACCTATGTACAGACAATTTGCAAGAGTATTCGACGCGTTCAAACTAACCGAACCTGAGATTCGGGGAGGCATCGGTGGTGACAAGATTGAACCTATCGGGCAGTATCCGCCGATCGTAAATCCGGCCGTTACCGGACCACCGAGCAAAGCACCGCTGCTAGACGATTTCGACGACGATCCGTCTCAGCTCAATCATCACCAGCAGCACGGCGCGGGCGGTATCGGCGAGGGAGGCGCTCCCAGGCTCTCAAAACGGAAACTCAAAAGACTGACACGCTTGAGTGTGGCTGAATTGAAACAACTCGTTGGTCGGCCAGATGTTGTCGAAATGCACGATGTCACGGCGAGAGATCCCAAATTGTTGGTGCAACTGAAAGCACACCGTAATACCGTGCCAGTTCCCAGACACTGGTGCTTCAAGCGGAAATATTTACAGGGTAAACGAGGAATAGAAAAACCTCCCTTCGATTTGCCAGATTTCATAAAACGGACCGGTATAACGGAAATGCGGGCGAGCTTACAAGAGCGTGACGATACGCGCACTCTCAAGGCTAAAATGAGGGAAAGGGCGCGGCCTAAACTCGGTAAAATTGATATCGATTATCAGAAACTTCACGACGCGTTTTTCAAATGGCAAACGAAACCTCGTATGACGATACACGGCGATCTCTATTACGAAGGGAAAGAATTCGAAACGCGACTAAAGGAAAAAAAGCCAGGCGAACTCTCCGACGAATTACGAACGGCACTGGGTATGCCCGTGGGGCCGAATTGCCACAAAGTACCCCCACCGTGGCTGATTGCCATGCAGCGGTACGGCCCGCCTCCCAGTTATCCTAATCTAAAAATTCCCGGCCTAAATGCACCGATTCCCGAGGGTTGTGCTTTTGGTTATCACGCCGGTGGATGGGGAAAGCCACCCGTAGATGAGACCGGACGCCCGTTGTACGGCGACGTTTTTGGAGTTGCAAGAGCACCGGGGGTAGACGCGATGGACGAAGAGGTCGATCGTGGCATGTGGGGAGAACCAGAGTCCGAATCTTCGGGCGAGGAAGAGGACGACGAAGACGGAGAAGATGGCGAGGAAGGTGAAGGAGCTGAGGGCAAGGACGGAGATGGCGCCGACGCGAGTGGCTTGGTTACACCGGGAGCCGAAGGTCTCGTCACCCCCAGCGGAATTGCTTCGATACCCGCTGGATTGGAGACACCGGAAACTATTGAGCTCAGGAAGAAGAAGATCGAGAGTGAAATGGAGGGCGGCGATACACCCGCTCTTTATCAAGTCTTGCAGGAACGCAGAGCCGAAGGACTTGGGGCAAGCATGATGGGAAGTACTCATGTCTACGACATGACCGGAGCTGCCGGAGGCCAAGCACCTCCCTCGGTTATCGCAGCTGCCCGTAGATCAGGAGCAGGTGGTGCTGCAGCAGGTTCCGGGGTGAGTGGTCTGGGAACATCGGGCGGAGGAGGAGACGGTAAAGGTGACAGAGATGGCGCCGTTGAACTCGCCCTAGACCCTAGCGAGCTGGATCTGGATTCAGAAGCTATGGCTTCGCGATACGAGGAGACGATGAGATCGCGTCAGGCTCACCTGCGACGCGAGGATCTTTCGGACATGCTACAGGATCACGTTCAAAGGCAAAAAGTATGTTATATCCCCATAATTGAAATACGACAAGACAATTTGAATATAAATCGTTGAACCTGATATTATTTTTTGTTTTGCAGAGCAAGAGGAAGCGCCAGCAAAATCAAGACACTAAATCCTCCAAGAAGTACAAGGAATTCAAGTTCTAATTTTTATTTAATCTCGCGTTGGTGCGTCATGAATTCTATTCCATAAATAATTGTCTATTTCGTTCAAATATTTCGATACCATGTGTGTTTTGAAATACGAAAACATTTCTGAATTACAAAATTGGTCTCTTTATTTATTTACTCAGGACGATATGATATCAGGGACTTTTAACGTATTCATCACCCATTCATATCATTCGCCAACAAGTTTCTCAGTCTTCTTAGCAGAGTGGAATCGGAATTATTGATTTTGCCACGAATCTGTTGGAATTCGTGTGCTTATTAATCGGCATACAATTAACTTTCAACTTTCAAATACTGTACTCGATGTCAACTTCAACCAGGACCCTATTTTTGTCTGGATACATTTCAAATATCATCCATCTACGTAACTGATAATTAAATCAATTATTATGAAATATTTATATCTTTTAAGCCTTTTATAATAATAATTTTCCCAATTGAATGGTGAAATGAATGGGCATAATATTACCTTATTCAGTACTATACACGTTGCTTCGGTTCACGACGATAGCCGTCTTTCCGTATACTATAGCTGACTAGAGGATATGAAATATAATGAAGCAGTAACATCAGACATGGTAAAGTAATAGCGATTGCGAGTCTGCTGACAGCGCTGCCAATGTCCAACCAACTTCCATGGGGCGTTACCGCGTGCATGACCGGCAATGTCAGGCAGTCACCGAGGAGAATCGTTGCCATAAAGATATTGGACGGAGCAAGGGTTCGAATACCGCAACCAACGACGAGCAGAGGAACGCTAGTCTTGAGAACAATCAAGGCAGTCATAGCGAACGGCGAGAATACCGTGAGAAAGTGCTTGGTCCATGTTGGATCGAAGGAACTGATGCTGGCCACATTTCCAGTACCGAAGAAGCCCAATAGCGCGTACAACATCTGAATTAGAATTCATATATATGTAAGGAATATGGGATACATAGTACTATCATTCAACAGGAATTAGCGTGGGCGGATCAACACACGGAAGACGTTTGGCCTGTTTTACCTATGTCTGTATCGTTGTGTCGTTTTTCGTGTGATTTAAAAGGATACAAAAAATCCGGCCTTAGCAAAGTCTTCTATGTTCAGCGACGTTTGATCGTCGCGTGCCTCGACCTTGAGCTTTTTACTACGCGGCAAGGGCCACGACAGCAGATGACCTGTGAGTATTATGAGAAAAAGTGGCTCGTACGATACAGAGAGCAGAGCAACGGTGGATAGAAATGTTAAGGCCACTCCGAATATTCTTTCTTTGGGTCCCTCTGGATGGGCGCATACGCATATAGGAGTGCTGGCCAGTACCAGCCACGATATGAAAGTGCGACCGTCCAGGACTCCTGAGCAGACCAAGGCTGCCATGGTCAGTCTTATACCCTCGACAATTTTCAGATAGTTATTTATCCCGCGGTTGTTATTCACAATCATAGTCGCGCCTCCGGTGGCCAAAGCCAGCAGCCTGTAAATCAGAGAAATAAAATTAGTCTCGTAGAGCCAGTATTTTATAATTATTTGTATTGCAATGGTGTGCAAAGTACGAAATTTGTCAATTCGCGAATCCTTACACAAGATATGTATGTGGATGGGGGCCTACAACGGGTAGTAGGGGAAAAACTGCGAGGACGAATCCTGTTGCTGTGAGAAAGCGATCCCTATCCTTGAACAGAACCCTCTGCATAGCGCAAGAGCACAAAGTCGCCACACAGAATACCCATCTAAAGGTCAATCCAAATGCCATCATAGTTGTGAGCAGGGTGGTGCATCCCATCCAATACCATACACCATGCGGCGAATGATAAAGGTAAGTGGCGGCGCTTCGAACAGCCAACCACGAAGAAAGCAAGGTAAAAAATGCGTATCCAAGTAAACGCCACTCGCTAGTATCTGAAACAATTGCCACTTTAGTCGATCAATTCTCGAAACCTGTCCAGTTCGAAACATCGTCTCAATGCATCGTGTTGAATCGAATGAATAGAGAACATTGGCCTACCCCTGTGCACGACCAGGAGAAATAGAGTGCCGCAGACGAATAGAACGTCACAAAATAAAACCAAAGTAGGGCGGCTTTTGCCCCTTGGAAGACCCGTGATTCTGAGGAATAGCAGAGCGATCCATCCCAGCCATGAGATCGTCAAGTACAACATCAGTCGAGATCGATGATATTCGCGGAAATATGCGAGGGACTCTTTGGCGTACGATAATAGGTCCTCCCCTTTTTCTATCGCTCCCTTCACGTTTCCCGTGAAAAGTAAGTATTCGGCCCGTCGAATTCCCTCGGACAATTTCGTTTCTCTGATGTGCGACTCGCTGCCAGATCCGTGACTGAGGACCCTACTTCCCTTCACTTGAAACTCGAGTTGTTTCAAGTTGGCAACGAGAGCGCGGGCTCCGTACTCCTTGTCGCCGTCCGATAAATACTTTATAGGTAGAACACCCTGTAGATGAATAAATAGATTAATTAATTAATTTAAAAACATAAATGATCAACTCGAATGACCGATTACTAGCTGTGACTCGACAGGATCGAACTTTACTATAAAATTTCAATGATTATCGAAATGAAATAATGTATGATTCGAAATTGACCGATCGATTATCATATCGTCGGTAAAAAGTTCTATCGGCCAAGCGCATAGCAATTAATCACTTCAATCTTTCCAGCGGGAAGTATGAATATCATTCGGATGAACCTCGCTATTGACTGGAATGGAGATCCCAAGTAGAGACGATATTAACGGTGCGATGTCGGCTTGTTCCACATCAACCCGATCTCTGAATGAATTCACACCCGCTCCCCAGACAACCAGAGGAGTTTCGGTCTCGTCTGGAGATCCGCTTCCGTGAGAACCCCACTCAGTCATTCCATGATCGGACGTGAAGACATACGCGGTACCGTTGTCGCCGAAGTATTCTTCGACCTTTTTCACAGCCGTTTCAATTTTGCTATCCACGTAAGTCATACATCCACGATACTCCCTGAAATTCACACAAAACTATGATATAAGGATAGAAAAATCGTGATTCTTCGTCGTGGACGAACGGATACCTAGATTTAGGTTTTGTGGCATGCCCGGCGGTATCGCAACCGAGAAGATGCAGAAATAAGACGATACGATCGAGGTGTTTTACTTCGGGTGCACTATCCGCTAACCACTGATGAAATTGTTCAAATACCCAGGCATCGAGTCGAGTTATGGTCTCAGGATTACCATCAAAGTCTTGCCAGGCGGCGGGATAACTCTTTCCTCCTACTTTGTTCCCACCACCTACAGATGAAATGAAAAGATTAAATTTTCGTCAACGAATGGTTTCAACTTATCAAAGACTCGGATCGACTATCTCCTTCGGCATGTCATATTGACCTCTAACGAACATGGGTACAATGTCAGGACTTCCCCAGGCTCGTGTCAGCCGGCTTTGATTGAATACAGAGTCAAAGTGCACCGGGTTCTCCTTCCAGCCTCTGAAGATAGCGCTGGGATCCTCGTACAACCCGGCAGCGAGTGCCACATGTCCGGGCCTGGATTCGGTGGGCATTCGAGTGTGAGAAACTCCCCAAGTGCCGTGTTTGTTCATAGCCCTACTGTGACGGGGTGATTGTTATTATTTTTTTATCGAGAGTTTATTATTGACATAGTTACATCAGATAGGGCGGCGGATTCTCAACGAAGGTACGAAATCGCAGACCATCCGCGACGAAGAGTATCAATCTCTTCGCCGGAGCACCCGGAGGCGGAGGTACCGACGGCAGATCTTCGATCACCGGGGAATGAAAATTCACGTCCAACACTCCCCAGAGGACGGCCAAGTGCATGGCCAATCCCCATGACCAGAATAAATATCCCATGATCGATCTGTTGAGTTGAAAAACGCCACTTTTCCCGCTGTACAGGTCTCTTGAGCTTGGAGCCGTGTGACCGATGTTTACCTAGTCTCCATATTACATACCTAGCTCGGACGCACGTGCGTTTCGGCGTTGCACGTCGCGACCCCGTAGTCCGGTAGTCGACGATTTACAGGTTATGTCGGTGCGGAGTGCGGGGCCGACATAGCGATCAGTCTTGTCTTGGGACGTAGGAGACTCTCGGTAAAGTCATAAATCAAGGTTTATCGGATAGCATGCAGCAGTGATGTATGCCAGGATACCGCGAGTGGTCGTAGCGACGCTGAGAAATAATTACAACGCGTCGCAGGTACGCACTTTTTGGGAATCAGATCGCAAAGGAGGTTATCCGTCACTGGAGGCAGGAACTTCGTCCGAGAAAAAATCCGAGCTCTGGCACATTCGCAACGGGCTGCGTATGCTCGGGGACGAGTTCAAGCTCTTCAAGGAGGAGGTCAAGGAACGTTTCGCGAATGACCCGTTGATGATATACCGCCAGCACGAGATCGACGTCGTCTGGCGGTTCAACGGGGATAACGAGTGTCTGGACAAATGGATCGTCAGCTCCGACAGCGACTTCGGGGAGGGGCACTCGAGCTGCAGGTAAATTTTGCCGTCTTCCGCCGCGTCCATGCTCCGGTCGTTATATCTAATCTGTTTGCCCAAGCCTGAAGATGACGCGGACGGGCAAGGGATTATTTTCTGGCTACCTAGACAAGCGTCCGCCGAAGACGGGTGATGTGAAGAGATCTGGATACTGCAACGTAAAGACCGTACGCGCTCGCAAGTCGTTCAAGCGGGACGCTTACTACGACTGGCAGCAGTATACCCACCTGGTTATGCGAGTGAGAGGAGATGGCAGGTCGTACATGCTGAATTTATCGACGGCCGGGTACTGGGATATAACTTGGAACGACAGCTACCACTACGTGTTGTATACCAGAGGCGGACCTTACTGGCAGTATGTCAAGATACCTTTTTCAAAATTCTTCTTTGCCAGCAAGGGGAGAGTACAGGATAAACAGGAGTCGATCAGCCTCGATAGTATAGTGAATTTTAGCATTACAGCCGGTGACAAGGTTACCGGGCCTTTCAGCTTGGAAATAGACTACGTCGGAGTGTTGTACGACGAAAATCATACGGAAGAGTTCGCTTATGAAATGTACAGAACTGACCTGAACATCGCCGATCACTGATGCATGCTCCTTATTCTGTCGTCGGTTTTTAAAACAAACAAACAAACAAACAAACTAGCGGTGAATCACTGTGTATGTATAATATTTATTCCCCCAAATAGCATCCGGATGTAGGTAGTTGTGTCAGGGAAAATGTACATAAATTAGGTAGTAAAGGTAGAGATCCATACCGTTATCAATAAATCACACTCAAATACGCATCACCGTTCAAAGTGTTATATTCCGCTTCTACTACCCAATAAAAAATAATCACTTCCAGAGGCAGATCCTTCTCCCCCTTCTTCCCTGGTCTCGTCTGACAAAAGATGTCACAGCTGTTTGCTATTTATCACGAGGGTCTATCTGAAACTATTGCACATTTTAGTCGTTTTTCGTACACACGACCAAAGAATTTTACAATTTCCATTCGCATTCGCTCACTTAGGACCCAACATACTCTTAGTCACCCGCATTTTTCATTTTTCTTTTTGTTCATTGTAGTTTTCGATTAATCTACCCTATCTTATTCGCGACAAAGCCTGGTTTGATATTATTGAAACACATTAACCGGTAACGATCGAATGTTTGATCATCGACCAGGCCTGGTCAATAGACACACGTGTCGAAGCTAATATCCCCATTGACATTGTTCCCTGTCGTTCTTATAATTGTGTGAAGACAAAGACAACGGATATCGTCATGAGGGAGACGAAGGTGGGCTAACTTTTCGCTTGCGAAGAATCTTATAGGTGTCTTTTGACACGAGGTAACTGAGACCTCCCGCGATCGTTGTGGCTGCTGTCAGGTAACACAGACCCTGCAGAAGGGGATGATCGACGAAATGAAAAACTGGAGCGGCCACGGTACTACCCACCAGTACCAGTTGTACCCCGGTATTCAGCTTACTGGCAAACGTTGGCGCCAGCTGCACGGACGCGTATGTAGGGTCGAAGTAATTCACAAATGTCCTCTGAAAGCGGAGAATAATGAGAATGTTTGTCATTCTCATCGGTTTCGAATTCAAATTCTGATATTCAAGTTCAAGTTTGCACGGTTCTCCTTTCACTTACAGGGATTGGTATCGATCGATATCTGATGTAGGCAGCTCCGATCACTAACGCAACGTCTCTGGCGACGACCAGACAAGTCAATTGCACAGGGATTAGTTCCGTCCAGGTGAGAGACAGAAAGAGTGTTCCTACCAGTAACTTGTCCGCTATCGGGTCTAGAAGGCTCCCCAGCTTGGATGCTTGCGAAGACCAAGTTCGAGCTATCCAACCGTCGGCTAAATCTGTGACGCCTGCCAGTCCGAACAGCCAGAGGGCCACCTGAGCGGTACGATTGGAGCAATGGATCGGATATCACCGAGAAGGTTGAGAAGAGAGGAGAAGAGAGAAAATGGATATTATTCAAGATATAAGTCCCGATATGAGAGTATAATCAAGATATAACTCGACCTGATAATCTTGCGATATGATCAAATATCCCAAGTACGGTGAAGTCAGTATGCGACCTATGCAGAGGAAATTAGGCACAGTCCAAATGTTTTCCCTCTCGATGACTTCTTCCATGCGTTCCTTCGTTTGGCGAATGTCACGTATCAGACGTTCCCTCAACACTTTGCCCGAGAGCGGTCGTTTCTTCGCGGATACCTCGTTCCCCTCGTGATTTTCCGTGTTCTCGTGGTAGACCCGTTGACCCAGTAGCGTCACGCACTTTTTCAAAAGCCATCTCTCCGACACCGCTAGACAGTATCTACTCCGCAGCAGTACACACTGGCTCATTCTTGGCGCAGTTATCAACGTATTCTAATTCTGAAATCCGAACAATCGACAGAGAGTCATTCAATTGTTTCAGCGATGAGTCTAGTGATGAGAATGAAAATAGAGTATGTCATTTGAGGTTAGGTTGCGTTGTATTCATTCTACAGCCAGGCCCTGCGGGTCTATTATTTGTGAGTGAAATAGTATCGTATGCACGAACGTGTGACCTAACTGGTTCAATTCGCCACCCAATAAATGTAAATAGCTTCTTTGTATATTGATCCCAATTTGTTGTAAACTTTATCATCCCATCGGCCGGCCAGTATAGTTGTATTTTTCTGCCGTTATTTCTCTCGTCGACGATGAAATGGAAATTATTTCGAGCACGGTGACACGGTGAGGTATCCGAAGTTGACTGTGCCTTCTAAAGAGTCTCCAGTTCCTCTATTTTATCTTAAAACTGAAAATGAAACTGGAAATATTCTCGGATTAAACTAATGCCGACGATGCCTGGGATGATCACAAATAGTCATCCGCATACATATATATTTGACGGAATTTTATCGTTTGTACCGTGAAACCGTACGCACAACAATTCGCAGGTGTATTTCTGTATTCTTTCATTCCTATGGGTATACTACGGAAGCCCGGTCCGGCCAACTTATACAGACATACTCTGTCGATAAAATCGGGATTTAACGACATACTATGTCGATAAAAGTCGAGATTTAACGACATACTATGTCGATAAAAGTCGAGATTTAACGACATACTATGTCGATAAAAATCGGGATACCAATGATGTCCTGAGATGAAGAATATTTCTGTGCAATCGGTAGCTCAAATTATTCAAGACCGAGGGACGTCAAAAATTACTACAAACGACGCCATTGTATGACGTCAAATCCCGATTTTTATCGACATAGTATGATCTTTTTTCTGTCCCGATTTCTAGTTTTAAATCCATATGTAAAGCTAAGCTTCTGGAATTCTCCTAGTCTATAGTCCCTAATATTATGTATCATATATGTTATTGGACGAGCAAAAATTGTATTCTCGCCAAGATTATTTATCATATATTAGTTAACTTTAATTTTTCTTTTTTTTTTTTTCTTTTTGTGTTTTCATCCGCATCTCTGCAAATATGCACTAACTCTGGTTATTATTTAGGTGCCTCTTACTATTATTACTATTTCAAATGTAAAGGGGATTTCCCGTGAATAAAATAAAATAAAATAAAATAAATAAATAGTGTGTCGTTATATCCCGATTTTATCGACATAGTATGTCGTTAAATCTCGACTTTTAGCGACATAGTATGTCGTTAAATTCCGATTTTATCGACATAGTATGTCGTTAAATCTCGACTTTTATCGACATAGTATGTCGTTAAATCCCGATTTTATCGACTGAGTATGTCTGTATAAGTTGGCCGGACCGGGCTTCCGTAGTATACACATAAGGTCCTCGTAACAATTTCGTCAGGTTTAGTTTCAGTGCATAGTTTAGTTCAGAAAGGAAGCAGTAACACCATCTCTCAGAAGGTTCTTGGAACTATTCATTCGTCATTGGGCAATGGGCTCGTGTAATTTCGTTTAACGTAGCGCTCGTGGGGCAGAATTTCGAACTACTTTATTGAAAGACCTTCAAAAATTGTATAAATTTATGTAGATAATTTACATGTTGTTTTTTTACTCTTCTCGCGGACAAGGGTTCAATCCCATTTGCCCAAGTTTTTATTTTGCTTCTGCTAAACCCTTAGTGGGAGGATGGTATTATAGAAAAAGTCTAAGAATAAGGTCGAAGAATGATTTTAATCAGGATAACGGTCGCACTTTGATATAATATGAATCGATAAAATTTTAAGTATAGGATCACGAACAAGGCTTTGAAATCTTGATGATACGATAGATTTTGACAATGGATACTTCTTATATAGGTAGGAAATTGTTACGAGTCTGGTAAAACCTACAAGCTAATTATAATATTCAACCAGGTATAATTGACGTGGTCGAACAAAGTTTCACGAGGCTTGAACAACGGATAAACGGTGTTGAACATCAGCTCAAAAGAACCTACATAAATTCATGCGATGCTAACAAGCCCGATAGAATTGCGCTTCTCGATGGCACTAGATTGTCATTGACGTTGGTACATACCTATGTATATACATATGTATATGAAGAAATTATTAACGATCCAGAGTCAATCAACTTCGCCGATTGTTTGGCTGATATACAATATAATTCAATGGGAGCGTGGTGATCGGTGATAATATATTCGTCGCAATAATGATCTAATGACAATACCCACGTATCTACAGCTATGTTATCAGTATGATTATATTGCGATTGTTCCCGAATTATTTTCATTCAGTCAGAGTTATTATATCTTCTTTGCCGGGCCGCTGACTCTCGCCTTAGCTGCCCGTTTGGCTTCCATTTGACGTTGTCGTGCCAATTTTCGTTCCTCTCGTTTTCGTCTAGCCTCCTCTAACTTGCTGTGGCTGTCTGAAGGATTACAAGTTCCATGAATATCTACGTAAATTCTGTACGCTAACATAAGTACAGCCACGGATGTTTATATCTGTATCTCACCCGATTGCTCAAGCGTCGAGAATTCTTCCAACGGTTGAAACTCGGAATCTTCCCACCCATCTTGACCACCTCCGTCGTATCCGATTTTGCCTTCCTCTTGACTTTCTTCTTCCTGTAATGGGCATTTGAATAAATGTTATCGATAGCTGTCAATATTACAATGATGATAGTGGTTTTTGATCGGATCTTCCAAATATTCACCGGTTCCTCTTCCAGACTCTCCCACTGAGATTCATTGGCCGCAGCCCTCGACGGAACCGCGGAAGACGGCGGTGCCGTCGTCTTTGTCACAACTGGCCCAATGTTCGCAGGAGCCGCCGTCTGCTGTTCCATGTCTCCCCAATTGTCCGCTTCCCAGCAATCCCACTCGCCGTCAGAGTTCGTGTTTGCCGTATTTTGAGGCTCGTGATCCTGGTCCAGGGAAGTCATGCTAGTCGCACTGCTCGTCGTAGTCGTGGTACTGGCGCTGCTCTGGGAGCTGCTGGCGTGCTCTGAAAGGCGAGTCGAATTGAGCGTTCTTTTACTTTTTCATTCCGCATTTATAAATGTTTGAACAAACCGAGAGAGGCTGGCTTGCTAAGTAAAATTCTGGAAGCGTGAGAGTTCGATGACTTGGGAGTATCCGACTGGCTGCGATAGAATTTAGCTGTGACCGCGGTAACGGCCCACCCAGCCCATGTAGCTGCCGCATTGCTCAAACTCGGCGTAGCCGTATTTACGTCCGCCTCTGAAATGTGATCGCATCCGGTAGTGGTTCATCGAGGATGAATACAAGACTAGAAAGCAAACGGGTCTGCAAGTGTTTACCCATAGACTCTCGAAGTCCAGGGTCCTCCGAGACTCGTTCGAGCTTAGAGAGAAATCCTCTAATTGTACGGAAAGCGTTCTCCCTCACTCCTTTGTCTACATCTGTAGCAAGCGGGCACAGAGCAGGCAGTATGCGATTTGCGACTTCTTGTAAGAGAAAATATTGCTGTGTGGCAGCCAGTGCCAATATACTGGCACTGCGTGCCGGCGCGAATGGATCTCGCGTACCCCTGACGAAAGCTCCGATCAGTACCTGGAAAGATCGTTGAAATTGATTTATACAATTCATACAAACTTTCGGCGCGGTACCTTTTGCCTGATTTGGGGATGGAGATGCTGGGCTATCTTTCCAAGGCAGACGGTAGTGTTCGTACGAATGCCACCCTGCTCATCCTTGGATTGAAGTCTCGCAAAATGTCTGAGGGTTTCCACATTCAAATTGTTGTAGTCCAGCTTAGGCGCCAAGTGCACCACAGATTTTATCGTATGTTCTCGAACAGCTGGATTTGTATCCAGAAAACCACGGGCTACCTGCAATCGGAACCACTTGTCACGCACATTTCTCATAGCGTGATTAGACTGGTATTTCGAATTCGATTTTCGTGCGTAATGACCTGTGGGAAAATGGCATCATTGACGGTCGAGGGCTGTAGATGATTGACAAATCGCTCAAGATGTTGCAACAGTCTTAATCTAGTCGCTCTGTCATTCGAAGCGAATAATTTGACGACGCAGGGAACAACGCGGCTTTGATATTCGGCATCGGGCAATTTGCGGCCGAGCTGAAGTAGAGGTGGTAAAACTGCACTCCCCGCATCCCCAAATTCAAAAGCGGCCAATAGCTGGGGCAGGATTTTATACCTGCCAACCCCGTCTGGAAAGCTGTCCAGCTGCGTGGCCAGTTGGGCGAAAAATCTGCCTTTTTCCCCCTTTTCTTTCATCTGAATTTCTTCGAGAAAGAGAAGAGCGTCGACCAGATCGTTCTTGAAGTAGCCGCCGTTGCTCCTACACCGCGCTATCACATCTGCTGGATTAGGTCGACCCTCCGCATTCTGTCCCGCCAACTCCTTGTACACGCCAACCAGTTGTTTGGGTATCTTTGGGACACAAGTAATTACTCTCACAGCGAGTGCCGGCATGAATCATGATATTTGCAGGCATTGGGAATAACTTTGCACAGTTTTATACCTTTTCTGTCTTGGTCCTGAGATCGGAAGCACCGTTGAGCGGTCCATTGAAAGCCTCCCACACCAGACAGCCAAGTCCCCAGGCATCGGTAGAGCTGTTTCGATTTTACAATTCAAATAAATGGAGAAAACGAATACTTTGCTCAGCTTTCTGAATGAACCAGACGAGATTGATTCCACTTATCGTCTGACAGTGAGAGGAGCAATAATAATAGTGTCATTACCATTTTGACGGAGGTTTAGAATTATCTTTGGCTTCCGGGGGTTGGTACGCGCGCAAGGCTGCTGGCAAAGGTGTGTAAGCAGCCATAACGCCTGTAGTATACTCAACGCCGCCCAGCTTCCATTCTCCACTTTCCACATTGACGAACACCGACCACAGGTTGACATTGTTGTGTCTCAAGTTTCCGTCGTTATTCAGGAAACTAAGAGCACGCTGTTTAAAAAAAAAAAAAAACAGAGCGGTGTAGACTTTTGGCATAAGTATTAGCAAGTATTTTCCATCATCTCAAATGGGACGCCGTTGTCGGTACTCACGGTGATCTGGAAGATTCCCCACGACAGGTACAAATCTCTCTGTTGTCCGGTGGAAATATTTTTTTTGAACAGACGCGTTTGCAAAGGCTCTACCCTTTCTGTGGCCAGATATATGGTCTTCTCCGTCTGAAACGGGGTGAAAATAAGATTGGAGAAGTTCTGGTTTCAAATCAGAACCATTGTCCGAAATTCATACCTCGAGATTGTCGAGGTAGGTCAGTATGCTGGGATGCCTGAGCGTCTTCAACCTCTTCACCGCCGCTCTGACTATTTCCACTAGCGCCTCGCCGCCGTTTTTAACATCGAAAACGAAGACTGAGACGTCTTCTCCTGTGGTCGTACCCTGGGGGACAACAAATTTCTCAAAATACTACGAAACTGATAAGAAATAAATAAATAAATAAAGGAAATGTCTGTGACACGACAGGGCGATAAAAATTGATGATGGTGGGGTTAGGTGTCAATTTCAATCGTATTTTGTCATTTCGACGCGTCAGGTTATGGTCGTTACCTTTCTTTTCGCCCTGTGGAGAGTCCACAAGCTCTTGCCTTCGAAATCTGCGACTGGCTCGCCGATTTCATAAGGAAAGTCTTTGGTTGGATCTCGTGAAAAAAATGACCACATGATTACTGACAGACGGACGGTAACCTGTACATCTGTTTTTTTCAACTATTATTATTATCTGATCACTCGACGATGAGACCAGAGAAGACCATCACGTTCATTTTGTTTTTGCTCACTCACTGACGTCTCGCGCAGTAGTTGTCTCAACACTGCAGACGTAGTACAGTATGTAATACCGATAACGGCGACACGCCGACAACGCTGCAGGGGCCCGCGAGCTGACACGCGATGATGTAGCGGGCTCTCTGACAGAATACTCGAAAAATGTGCGAATCGATAAAAAAAATCGATAAAAAAACTCGGCTGGACTGCACATGTGTGTCAGTGACAAGTATAAACGTATCATACGTAGTCAGCCGATATCCGCAGTTGGTGGTTTTGACAATTCCGCGGATGATCCGTCCCAAACGTACCCGTGGTGCTCGGTGACCCTGGTCATGCTCGCGAATCGGATACGAATACTTTTAGCGAATTAATAGGGGAAATAGGGGAGATGAACGATTCGGGTGATAATCTGGTCACCACGTACGTTTGCAAGAGCGGCAGAGAATACGTGGCGAAGATGAGGGTGGTCGACCTGAGGACGGGTTCGTCGCGGCGCAGTCTGGACCTTACCGTCACCGACAAATACACGGCCGAGGATTGGCAGTCATCCTACGACACCGCATGTCTGTTCAAAATACGAATAACCCTCGCCACTTTCTCAATCATTTCTGCATCTGGTTTAAGATTATTCATTCGAAAGCAGCCAGTTTTACGCGTACCCCTCAATTTGTCCATTGCAGATATAGAAAACCTCACTCATAAGACAGGGAATTATAAACAGTTTGACGTATTCGTTGCCATGCTGCGTTCCGGGCTGCTGAAGGTGATTGTTAAAATGAATCAGAAGAGAGGTTTCTGTAGTCTCGGTTTTCTTTCTTTTTCTTAGCTTGTAATTCGTTACAGACGAGCGATTGCGTTACCCTCGACCTTTTGACCTTCGAAGACCTGGAGCTACTGCGATCCCGCAGAACAGAGACCAGCTCTCGCTGTTCGGCTTCTTGTAGCAAATCTAGCAACAGGAGATACCTGATCGTCACTTACAGCGTAGAGTTTGATAGGTAGAAACCGAGTTAGACACCGGCTCCTTCGATATAATGACTTTAGTTTATCCTCCCGATCCTCCGACCCATCCTGTGTTACTCAAGAATCCATTATCCGTTGCCTCTGGAATATTGCGGTCCTCCTCAACCTGCCGTTTTACAATCTACGATAAGAAAGTTGGAGGCTGAACTCGAACGATACAGATCGACCGGTGGCGGTAGCAAAGACCTTTCTCAGAAAATGGAACATCTGACGCTTGCCAACAAGAAACTCATGGAAGAGAATAGAAGATTGCGGAACGGTGGTATTGATTTTATCGATGCCTGTTTCAAGTGGCAAATCGCAGGGGTCGCTTCCAGCTCTCAGACTGAGAAAATTTTCAGGCAGAGGCATCAGACATTTGCTCGGTGTCGTCAGAACCTTGGAGAGTACGGTAGCCGAAGAACGGGCCTCGTTTCGAGCTAGAATACAAAAGTTGCGTGCAGAGAATGCGATCTTGGCCACACGGTTGCGCCGGTCGAGTGAATCCGTCAACGGAAAGCCTACCGGGTCTCGTCCGACGACACCTCTGCTCCGAAACGGATATTCGGCGGGTAGAAGAGCGAGAAGTCGATCAGCCACGCGTGGCCTCGGATCAAAACGTGCCGGTGTGTCTCCAGGTGAGGTCAAAAATAACAGTGCCGAATCCGAAATTGTATCCGATCCGAATTTTCAAGCAGGTAGCTCTTCGGCCGATTCGTTAAAATCTGGAGAGTCCCCGCGGGGTGAAATCGCGAGAAATCGTCGTTCGGAGGCCAAAGGTTTCCACGAACTTTTATTCATAGCCGAAAGTACAATTGACCAACGGTAAGATTGCTCTCCATTTCAGAGATTGACTTTGGGAATTTGGAGTCGAGGATTCACGCGTTACAGAAGATGCTGAAGGATGGAATCAACTTGAATTAAACTATTCCAACTTTATTTTATTCTTTCGCGTTTTTTTTTTTTTTTTGTACAGACGGGTACGTCATTGTATGCACATAAGATTATGTATACTTTGTAACGATAAATACCTACAGCATGTACATACGTATATTCAGATTGATTGAAAGGTTCAAGGTCAGACTATGTACAAGAGTGGGACGGGGAAAGAGTAGGATTAAGAATGAGGCGGGATGGGGGGGAATAAAATTCCCATTAACTCAGCTTGTCTCTCCTGACGTCATTTTCAAAATAAACGATAGCTCGGTTGACGAGGGATTGGCTCGGCCCTTTGAGCGCCTCACCTTCCCCTACAACCTTTCCCCCCTTCTGTTCGCCGGCTGTCCGCCTTTCCTCGAATTCCCGCGGTTGCCTATCCTTGGAGCCGGTCGATTCGCTAGAGATATTCTTGGGTATTTTGATTTTGGCGCGACTCGCCAGCTCCTCGACGACGCTCTCCAATCTCCGGAGTTCGATCTCCTGCTTCGTCGTCGTACCGTGCAACGATTCAATTTCGTTTGTGAACTGTTCTATCTGAGCCAAGCGGAGCTCTTCCTTCTTTGCTTCTTTTGCTGCCTGACGGTAATATTCCAGCATTATACAACCGCCGGCTACGCTGAATATTATCACCTCGCCCATCAGGTTTGCTCCAAGCTCAATGGCCATTGCTTCGTTCAATTTCGCTACCTTGGTCGGTTTGCCGAGATTCATCAGGTACATCTTGCCCTTCACCTCTGCCCAATGGTAAACTAAAATCATCGTCAAATAAGGGTAGAGCTGGATTAACGACTCCTCGTACCGGACGCTGGTAAGGGTGACACGAGAGTAATTTACGAACTATCGTTCAAGGATAAGACTTATTACTACAGAGGACGTACACTGGGCGGGTGGTATGATGAAGTAGGTCCTGAAAACTGGATGATTCTTTGCCTGATTGACAAATACTTGGGCCAACGGTTTGCTGATCTGTTTGATCAGCAGCATGCCCAGTTTAAGGGCTGGAAATACGCCGACCACCATGATCGCGCCCTCTTCGTCCGCTCCTTGTGGGTTATACAATAAATTGTTATTGCCGTTTCCGTCGACTCCAACCACGATCCGTGCCTCCCGTCCTTCTTTTCGCGCTTATGTCACGAACCTTCGTCGATTCACTCGAGCCAGGCTCGCGTCAACGCGGTTCAACCACATAAGACGACGTCCTATGTCAAGGTGTCAAGGGCCCCGAACACTTATAGCAGAAGAGCAGCCGTCTGGCGTCTGCCAGGGGCCTAGGCCCTGGAATATAACGTAGGAAGACTGGGTGCTCTATTTTATTGTTAGTACCGCCATCGACCCCGGCAGGCCTTTGGCGCTTCAGTCGCCGGCCTTTTCGATTTGAAGAATGGGGATTCAAAAGGGAAAACGTTCGGTCAATTATTGTCGATTGTTGGGCAGACGAGTGGGGTGTAATCATTAGGTATCGCGGTGCGCAGGAGTGCGGAGTTACCGAGTCGCAACGAGTCCAACGAGTGACAGGACGCGGACAGTGTTTGTAAATAAAAAGGACTCTGACTGTAGCAGCGACGACGTACTTGCGACCTATGATGAACTCTCTGTCCCGAAAGAGGTTTCGCTACCTTCTCAATGTACGCATATTATAGGATTACGAACTGAGCGAGTATGATTCTCGCTGGGTCGGACCATTTTCTAGCGGGTGAGTCCACTCTGACATCCCCGACTACAGGGTCATATGTCTCGTATCATTACTTACACCAGAGATACGCCTCTGTTCTTCTCACTAAACAACGAACCAACGCGCTTCACAGTACCGGTGGAGGCGGCGGCATTTCTTGGCGCTGTTGCAGGATTCGGAGCCCTCTTGCTCGTCTTGTTTCTATACTTGTCGAGGAAATGGTGTTTCACATCATCCGCTTCGCCCGCATACTTTGGCGGCGTGTGCGTGTCCCTTTGCCAATCCAATAACAGCTCGTCCTCCCAGATTGGTAAAGATCCAGGTAAATTCATTCGAACCTTCCTATTTTACCATACAAATTGTGTGTGTTTCTTTTTAATCTACCTTTTTAAATATCAGAATTCTATACAGGGAAAGCGTACTCTCGTTCCAATCCAGAGACGAGTTCCGATTCAGAAGAGGATGCTCTACGCAGGCTTAACTCCGGCAACCACCTGCCAACGGACAGCCTTATCATACAAACAGATGTATTGGGTAATATAGGTATGTCAAGTTATTTCTAGATACGGAATTCAGTCTTGCATGCCTCACGATGATTCAATATTTCGACTGAGCAAACTGTTATCGCTATTGCCCCATCCAAACAGATGCAGGGACGGTAGGGTCATCCGGCGGTAGCTGTACCGAAGATAAATCGATAGACCAGCAACAGGTATGCAGATATCATTCTACATATGAATCCTCAGAACTACTCCCGTTATCATTTGCTATTGAATCGTTCATTCTTGGCAGGTGTTGAGATGACAGAAAATTAATGATTACCATTCGTTTTTTCGCTAAACCTTGTCTAAAATATGCTAGAACTTGGGTGCCGAATATTCTGTGTAGTTGATACCGATGCTAGCCGTCCGTACTCCGTCGTACACATATAGTAAGTGTGTGAAAATATGATTGATTAGTTACACTCTTCAGTGCGTAGTTGAAGTCGGGACACCAAATGTTGCTGAACATGAGCAAGCGGACATGGAAACTGAAAAAGAGCAGGAAGTACGGCGACGGCGAGATTCTGACAATCAAGAAACTTCTACGACAGAAATTCCGGCTGAGGATGTCAGCAGCTTGGAAGTGGCTTTCATGTACGACGCACCGATGCGCGAAATGACGGTCTGTATAATACTCGACTCAACGTATTTACACAACGATAAGCTGCATCCTCTGAAGGGTAATTTTGAAAACCAAAATGCCATACAAATTCCTAATAATCGCGCTTCCGATCGTGAGCCGCACCCGGGTCTCGGAGGTTCGAAAAGTGTAAATACGGTGTACTTTGCTGTGAAATAAAATTATTCAGACAATTATTTGCCGTTGCGCTGTCAGGATATACGAATGTACCGAGGACTGGAAACTGGCACAGAAAATGAGTCCAGTGTGGATAAATAATTGAATATGATGGAAAGTTACGCAGCGTTTGATAAGATCACCTTTACTGCAGGTCCATGTGCTGCAGGGTCGGAATTATCCAAGTGGAATAGGGGGCAGTCAGGTTCGTCTGGTTCTGCTGCCCTCTAAAAAACAGAGACGTAAAACAAGGGTACGCCAAGGGTCTGTGCCCCAGTATGTGGAAAGTTTCCTGCTGCATCGAGTGAACCCGGAAGATGTCAATGGGATGGGGGCAAGGCTTAGGGTGTACTGGTGGAGCGGCCGAATGCGCAGAGAGAGATTACTCGGAGAAGCCAGGATATCTTTTGACCAAATTAACTTACAATTGGAAACCACGCTCTGGCTGCCTCTGCAGTGTCCGCCACGATCTCTCTCCACGGCAAGAATCTCAAGTTCATTCTCTCCGTTCAATTGTTCACTTACACGATTCTCGGACAAATTATTTGGGTTCTAATTTTTTTCAAATCAATATCATTCAGATACAAGATTGGGGAACGAGCGGTAGCCTGACCAGGAGCGATTCGACGGGCTCCCAACAATCCGTTCGTTCTTATGCATCTCCACCCTTGGTCCCGCTGTACGGCAATGGGATGCGAGGTGGTAGCGTAGCAGAGATTTTCATTGGCCTGGCGTACAACGGAACGACCGGACGACTATCGGTGGAAATAATCAAGGGATCACACTTTCGGGGCAGCGGTGGAAATGACGTCAGACCACCGGATACATACGTTAAACTAGCCCTGATGGACAGTAACGCTCGTGAGATGGGCCGGGCTAAGACCGGCCTCAAACGAGCTCAGCCCAATCCGCTTTACAAGGAAACTTTTGTTTTTCAAGTAACTGATTGATCCGAATATCCGTTCATTACGAGGTTCTACTATCGGGTAGTTTCTAATTTTTCTGTTCTTCTCAGGTTGCCCTGTTCCAACTGGCCGACGTCACCCTATTCTTGTCCGTCTACAATCGACGCAGAGGAGGAATGGGGCGAAAGGGTAGAGAGATGATAGGCTGGCTTTGCCTGGGACTGAATAGCTCCGGGGAAGAAGAATTACAACACTGGAACGACATGCGGCTGGCTCATCGACCCTCTTACAACGGGCAGGTACAGCGATGGCACGCGTTATTGCGACCCTGAGTTCAAGTTGGGAAAAAGTTCTGGACGAGGTTCCAGGCTCATCTTTTCTTACGGAATATGTATGCAATACATACGACGCCCCCATACGAATACCGAGACACGTATACCTAGGTATACCACACAATTGCATTCCAAACTTTTGATAGCTGATATTATAGCCGAGCTACTTTTGTTTATTGTTCACTATTTCTAGTCACTCGGATAGTGTATTAACGTTATATATTTACAAGTAATTCACCTCGAGCAATCTAAGTGTATTTACTATAACTACGTGTTATGGAGTTTGTATTTAATTGTTTTATACCGGTAATATCGCATAAAATCTCGTCTAGTCGAATAGTAATATCCTATAAAAATCGTATAGAATTTCTATTCGCGGCTACACACATGCCTGCTTTCGTATGGAACAATAATTAAACGATACATGTTTCACCCAGCCTGTTCGTCGTTTCCGGGCAGAGAATCAATTAAAGAATTTCAATTGCACAACTTTTAAACGATAAGTAACAACCCTGCTGTTAAACCGCATAGAAGAAGATATTCTATTCGTAATTTAAAGCTAGGGTGTAGATGAGCATTGGTAATTTTGTTATTGAATGCCTGCGATAACTCGGCCAGCAGGCTAATACAGCATTCATAGCTTACCAATGTTTCAGGCGTTTTATTGGACGCAGGACTCTTGAAGAGACTAAAACTCATCTTATTGTCTGACATTGTTCAGTAAAAAAGCACCTTGTATTGTACGGTTGGAAGAAGTAGCTGTTACACACATTCATGCATACCGCACTAGGAATGGGCGGCCTTAATTCAGTATTTCATGCGATTACTGATCAATTCAGAAAATTAACATCTTCACCTCGAATACGTTCCATGGGAGATTCTTGGATATTAAGGTCGAAAAAGGACGCCAATTATTTTTTCCGTCTTGTATCTTCGATGCGTAAAGATTTCAATAGAACATTCTTCTTGATTTCAATTAGTATTCCAACTTGAACAAATAGGCAATTCAACAAGTCGTGTCCAATTGTGTATAATCAAATAACTATGTCAGATGTTAATACTTTTCAGTGTCGGTCACGATTTCATTCGAAATCAGTTCACCTACTCGGTCCAATGTTTGAAATTTTCCGTTTTTGTTTTCATTCATGATTTGATTTCTCGATTGAATAATTAGGGTATATTCTACCAGAATTCGCTTATGTCTAAGCACAAACATATGATCAATGGAATCTAACCAATCAATCCGCTACTGCACAAAATAAACTACCACCTAAACTCGAATCAATTTTATCATCATATTGGAATATAATGTTATAAAAATCAAGTCGCGTTTTATAAAAGTTTACTCAACATTTATTATCATATAGGTCATCAAGATTTAGGGTGGGAATTCCCGACAATTGTCAATCATCCCATAATGCGGTAATGAAATATAAAAAATATATGAAAAAAAAAACGAGTTAAATCACATATTTCTCGAGCAATTCTTGTTTTTTTCTAGCTAGTAACGCTTCCTGTATATCCGCCTGCGAAGGTATGGACCTCTGGGAAGTTATTTCCACCGCTTCCTCCTCTTTATCTTGTTCTTTCTTGCTTTCAGTTTCCCACTCTCTCTCTGATTTCTCTCTAGCTTCCTTCTCCGCTCGCTGTTCGAGAGGCAGTAAAATCCCGTCGTCGTCATCCCTGTAACCGTAGTAATCGGCATCTATATCCTTCATCAATTCCGCACGGGTCTTGCGTGGCGGCGGGGGTGGCTCCTGCTCGAACAACTCTCGAACGCCTGGCAACTCTTTGGCTGCTCCGAAATATTTGTAGCCTCGATTCCCGGGTACCTTGAGATAAAATCCTTAGCGGTCATTAATGTTTTAACTAGATTAAGATCGGGCTACGCGTAGGCGACTACCTCTCGCCCTTCGTGATCCAGCATCCGAGGTCCAACCCTGGAATAGTCCGGTCCCCCGAGCTCCTTTATCTGTGCCTCCCAGTGTCGTTTTTCTCTCAGGAGTTTGTTGATCTCGTCGTTCAAGTCTCTGATACGAAACTCGCCAAGACCGGCGTTTTGGATTTGCGCTACTTTTTTGGCCACTTCCCTAATGATTTGCATCCTCCATTTCTCCGCCTTGCGTAGATCTCGACATTCCGAGGCTAGATAGGGCCTACGGTCTTGCTCCTTGCGAACTCCTTCGCCGCTCTGTGCCGCTCTCCATCGAGCCAGCGTCGTCCTGCGGGAACCGCGGTGGTCGGGCAATAATTTACACACATATTTATCATATTTTTCATTCACCAACTAATTACGGTTAGAATTTCTAGACAGTTGTTCACTTACATGGCCTTTTCCGCATTTCGTGCCTGTAGGAACAAACAAATACACACGTTTACGTTACGATTTCTCTGTCACGTGTTTCTTCTCGAATGATAAGAATATCGGCATAAATAATACGAACCATGTTGGATAGTCGTTAATTAGGAGATTCGGCCGGAGACACGGCGACGCAGGTCCCAATTATCCAATTAATTCAATTAACAATTGCATAGGTACGTTGTTCCGACGTTGTCGAACGGTTGTAGACATTTTCCCAATTTCCAATTCGACCCACGGGGGTTGGCCGGCTTGTCCAGGGATGGCGCTGGGGTTGCCGTTCCGCGGGTCTGCCAACAATGCGAAACAATGGTTATTACAGGACGCAGGGAACGACGGGATCGAGCGTTCGGCATGAGGAACGCGCGGCACGCGAACCGCCACCGCACGTACGTTCACCCATACACGTATGACACACGGTATTGCGGTGGTGTTGTCGACTGTCGAGACGAGAAGAGGCCAAGTGGGCCCGCCGAGGAGGTAATTTCATTGCCCGTATCGCAATTACGAGGTTTAAAAGCTGTGGAAGAAACGAGGACGTTGGTTATCCTCGCGTGTAAATAAGAACCGAGTGCGCAAAGTTCTCATTAAATATCGAACGTCCGCGGCCCTACACTCGGATAATACACATGTGTGAACGACCGTAGGTGCGTGTCGACGATCCTTGTTTTCGCGTACGGATGGATAACGAGCTGCATTATCGTGTGTTCGGTGGTGTCTGGTCGCAGTGAGTCCGCGCTACATGTATGAAAGGTTCGGTGCAACGGCTAACCACAGTGAGTTCCACCTCGTCCCGTGCGTCGATAGAGGTTCCCCAACGTCGTCCGGATCCTCGATCGCTCGCCGACGATCCGTTTTACCACAGAAAAATAAATAGCTGGTGGTGGTGCTGCTGCTGCTGCCGTTTGAGGGAGAGAGAGAGAGAACGCGAGAGATTGCGGAGGGCGGGCTGATGCGTGGGTGGACAACGGGTGTCTCGCGGGTTAGAACTCGTTCATTATTTGACACGACACGCCAACGGGTCGCACCGACTAACCCTCCCGACGCGCACCAGGGTACTGCAGGTACACGGAACTCGATGTCCGACCACGACCGACAGTATTGACCGTGAATTAGAAGCGGCAGGGGGGTTAGACTGACCAAACTGTCAACAAACTGAACCACGACGATTGTTATTTACGTGAAAGAGCAGAGGAGTATCCGTCTTGTCTGTACAATTGTCGCCCCCTACCTAGGCACTGCCATGGGAGGCTGAGCGGCAGGATGATAGGTTGCGGCGATGAGTCAGGATGCGAGAGGAGCAAGCAGAATGTCACGCTCGGGTCGCGGGTCACGTGAGGGGCGCAGTAGAGATGTGCTCGCACGACACCACCGCCCTTCATTCTACCCTAACCAAGGCAAACGGAAAAAATTCCTGCCCGCAACAAAATATAAATCGTCGAGGGCAAATACGATTGGAGAATCACCTGCTACCTACACCTGGGGGAAGGCTGAAATTTTTCAAGGATGGAAAGTTTATCCTCGAATTATCTCACAGAAGGGACGGGGAGCGAACCACTTGGTTTCCCGTACCCAAAAAGACATTCTGGCCGCCGGCCAGTACTACGCCCAACAGACACGAGAGCTCGACGTCGCTTAGCGGTGAGACACTTGTCAAAGTTTGATTTATTTCATTTATTCACATGGCACTGAGAGTGAAATAATACTTAATAATAATACAAATACAATGTTACCTACTTTTCGTTCATAAATATTAGCCTTCGTCGTACACAAGATAGCCGAATGATTGTCCAACATTCTATATTATTTATCAGTGAATCGCACATTCGCAATGATGCATGAAATACCGAGTCTGTGGTATTTCAAAATGATTCGTTGTTATTGTTTTTCAGTATCCGATGACAATTCTTCGGTACAATCGAGCCCGTGGCAACGAGATCATTGTTGGAAACAGGCAGTTCCAAGACGTGGAATATCCACCCAGTTGAGTTTTTACTACCGGCGAGACCCGAGGAATCGACTATCCGTTGACCCTCGCTTGATAGCCAGAAAACGAAGAAAGCCTTTGGATCCGTTACCCTTACCTCTCGACGCGGAAGCCTCGGTTGGCGTATCGAGGGTATCCCGCAGAACCAATGGCGCTGTGCCTGGAAAGACTCTGGGAGTGGTCGTCGACAAATTAGCGCGTCTTCTAGACCCCAACGTCGTGTCACCTCGCAAGAGAATATTGCGAGAATTGGAAAGAGTTACGTTGGGTGATCAAGCCTCGAAGAGACGTGCGACGCCACAGTCGCCGACAACCATGGTTCATCCACCCTCGCCCAAGCAACTGTCCTCCTATAGCATAACCAGTATATTAGGGGAGGACAAGCCGAGCGCGGAACCAGGATTTCTACGAACCCTGCTCAGACCCGAGGATAGGCAGGTTTTCAAGTATTCGTCGAGTCAGGCCTATCCTAGGGCACGCGTAGATACCTCCTATGTTGCCCCAGGGGGCACGCACATCACCCATCCCGTTTATGGGGTTTCCATGCTGCCACCGGGGCCGCACCGCGCGCCACTCTGGATGCACTACCCACCGCCCGTCCACTACCCACCGCCGATCCCTCTCTACGCCCCCTCGCAGACTCATTCCCCGTCGCCGACCGGTCATCGCTACAAAGACTACAGGGAAGAGACGCTCACACCCCCCTCCGGTACGTAGCCAACTCATTTGCTCGGTCGTTTGTTGCAAGGAAAATGAAACCGTGGATAAATCATCAATTATCTATCCATTGTTAATAATTGTATCTCTCTTTTTCAGATATGCCTCTAAACCTATCAAAGCATGCGGGTTGAATCTCAGAACTACATAAGCTGGTGCCTTATATCTACGAATGGAACTTTACACTGTACTATTACACTGCCCGTGCAACGATCACACGACTCGCTATAATATTAAAAAAAAAAAAATTCATCTTCAATATAAAATCATGACAGCCGCAAATGAGAGATTTATAATCGATTCTTGTCTGGTGTATTTGTAAATACGAGAAATCATTAGAATTTCATATAATTATGTACGTTAATTGAATATATAGTTTTGCTATAAAATTGTAGGGAGCTTGATGCAGTCGGACTATTTGCTCATGCTTTTTCTCCTCCGCTTTCATTCGGTGGTACGTTGACGACTGATAATTCTTTCAGTTCTTCTCTTCCTTTCATACTTTCATACTTTGATACCTGCTAAAGTTTTGTTCATAAAAATGCCAAGTTTCAGTTGGTTTTCAATCCCTGTATGCATATACATATACTTGCACCTCTTGATATACATGTGCTCGTATTGAACACATAAGTCTATGAAAATGTGACGGTTTTTCATATCTTGAACGCACCGCGAGTCGAGTTAATGTATTGTCTGCTCTCTTTTTTATTTACACCATTTCTTATGGGGATGAAAGAACAACCGTTCAGCACAAAATGCTGGCTATAATGTGGATCAGTGTTCACTTTTTAAAACTGCTGTACCGTCTCGACCACTGTCGGGTAAACGTTGTAACCAAGGATGCACCGTCGACATCTCATTTATCCATCATTTTTTGTTATTAAATCAAATTCAAGTTATCGTCATCATCATTATTACTGCTACTGCTACTATTATTATTATTATTATTATTATCATTATTATTATTATCATTATTATTATAGTTTTAAGTATTATTATTATTATCATTAACATCATCATTATGATTATTATTATTCATGATTATTACTATCGTAACTAAATATCATCCCTGTGAGAATGCTAGAGGGACGGTTGGTAAGAAAGACATAAATTTTGTGTACAGAAGAGATATTACCTATACCTAGGATATTAATATTAGTGTTAGTGCGATTTATACATATTATAGAGTGAACTACTTCTAAGGCATCCATCGATTGGCAAACTATATTTATACGAAATACAATAAGAATTAAATAACAAAGATTCAGCGGCGACGAGCATGGAGTGTGCCTTAATACGAAAACAAAAATTTAAACACAAAAAACCAAACGAAGAAAATACGAAATCTATCAACGATCATAACGGGATAAATCTCACATGTGTTTGTCATTTATGTGTGTACATAATTATTATGTATGTACATGTACAGGGCAGGTGTGTTAGAATTGATATTGTCCAACGACTAGTACTGTAATACATAACTGAGTAAACGCGTCTCTATTTATTGTCAACGTGATACACTAGGCACGAAGGGGCCAGGCTCGCCTGGGCTCCGATAATTAGACTAAATAATCTTAGTTATTTCATCAAATAAAATTTCGTGAATTAAAAAAACACAACAATTTAGGTGCGAATGCGTGCTACGAACAATTGTATAGAAAGATTAATTTCATAAATATCGATATTTCGTTTACCCCGGTACTGATTTGATACCCGTTATCCTTCCTTCAAGTTTCAATCGGCGATACTCGTTTTTCTGTTACAAATTCTTAAATTTCCTGTAATCCGTATCAATTTTCAAGAATTCTTATTCAATCACTTTGACTTATATTCTGCAAAATGTTGAAGACATATAAAATTATAAGTAGTTTTGCAGTTTGTAGCCAACGAGGGGAAAATAAGTTTGATCAGATGCACAGGAATATTTATGCAACGACAATGATCCATGGTTTTGCCCAAAATCAGCTTGCAGCCTAATATCAATTGTTATTACTATTGGTTGCGACAGTTGCACATGTGCCAATATTTCCGCGGCAATGGTAAGGGCCATTCTTCTCCGCCAGCTCCTTCTCCTCCACATGAACCGTTACCCTGTACATTTTCTTGGAACGCTCCATCAAATTAGTCATGGCGACTATTATTTCGGTGATGCGGAATACCGATGAGTACGAATAAATGACAAAAATATTTTGCAAAAAAAAAAAAAAAACAATACCTTACCCCATTAGCTAACGCCGTCGCCACATGCAACTTGAGGAGCCTGCAAAGGGGTATATAAGCTACCTCAGTTGCAGCACGAGGCTCATCTCCTCGTTTTACCGTGATAGGATGGTCCAGCATTTTCCAGCCTGCGGCTTCAGCAAATGAGAATTATTGGTAGTGACTTTTTAATCCACTGACTAATCATGCGACCTATCACTCTTAAATATTCGAAGGCCAGGGAGGCTAGGAAAGAGCTTTGTCCGGGGTGACGATTGGTAATCTCCGGTGTATTCGACAAGCGGAAGGAAGGGGTCCTCCATCCGTATCCGTCAAGGTTGAAATTCTTGACAAATGCTACAGCGGATTCGCGAATTTGAATCAAAAATTGACTAGAAACATTTAGAATTCCTCGAAGACCAGGAACAGAGTAGATTTCTTGCTCGTTTATCCAAGCGCAACTTTATTAGTTCCAATTTCCATATTATAGATTCGTCGGCAATTTCTTTATACAACACACGCGTGTAGTACGATAATGATCAAGATTTTATTCACATGTCATTTCAAACTGCATCTCACAATTATCCTATGTTCTAAGAATATAACAGTCATTATTATTTGTTCTACGTTTCGGGTCAGTTTAGAATACTCAGCCACCAAATCCACGTTTCTAATTTGTCACGACTAGAACTCTACTAATAATAGATACATTTGTAACAAGAGGGGTAAGACATCGAGTCGAAATCAGGCTGACACGGTAATTACCCAGGTATATACATTGTCCTATTTATCGCCTGCGCTGCAGTTACTTGAAAGATGAAGTAAGGCAGTATCATGTAAAGTATAAGCATAGCCAAATTTACGGTGTTACATCGTCCCGTTCCTCAGCTCGTATCACCCCCGTTTCAACCAGTGACAGTTTTCGAGGTATCGTTGCGGATCGAGCGCTGATCAGAGTTTTACGACGCTACGCTGTACAATACCTCTGATGCTCTAAATGATCGTCACACATATTTCGACAACTATAACTCTTTATTGCAATCGCTTCCACGTGTAAGAAGATCAACTGATATTCAACTCTCATGTAAGGATAACGCCAAGCACACCGAATTCGAAATTACACAGGTACATTGTGTTCGTCGGTACTTACAGCTACAGCCATATATGCGAAATAAGTCGATTTAACAATACAAATAATATTCATCTATCACTGATTATTACGTACTACTACAGCTTTTCGGAACGAATCACCTCATTTTCCAATCGAGAAGCACAAATATACCGAATAAATAGGTATTTACCTCATCTAATATAAATATAACGTATTTATATGCCGCACGCGCGAACAGCACACCTGTGCCGGGTGTAACGGATTCGTCAAGTGCGAGTCTCTGGACACCCACGTTCGAGTAATTCAACACCTGGCGATCTGACTTGTTCTTGGTAGGTATCTCATGAAATGTGTCCAGAGCTCGACGTACATAATATGTGAGTTGACGACGGCGCGTGTCTTGTATACAATATTATGTGTACCCAGGTAGAGGTATATATTCATCGTATTGATAGTTATGTATATGTATATGTACTATTTAAAAATAAACTTTGTCGCTATAATAACCCCAGCTGAACGGGTTATGATAAACTATCTCTTGTCGGTGTTGAGGACACGCATCACAACGAACCCGGCGACCGTTGCGACCGCAAGTCCTAGTCCAGCTTTCCACCAAACCACAGACTCCCCTTGTATCAATCCAAACTGCTTCATGTGTCTGTAATCATACCGTCCGATATTAACAACGACTCGTATATCAACCACCTGCCTGTACTTGGCTGTGCCAGTTATTACTTTGCGTGCACATGCAAACAGCGTTAGCTCGCAGTGAAATTCATCCCTTCTACAAATTTAATATGAAATCTAGGAAGGGATTTAAAAAGAATCAAGAATCTCGCGAAGACGATTATTGGTAAAAGATACACGGATATTTTCCATACAATAGGTAATTTTCTGGCGAGATGTTATTATTATTATTATGTTCAACATGTAGAAAATAACCATGCATGAGGTACATTGTACGTACAAATACATGTGAATGAGATAAGAGGCATGACAAACTATGTACTATGTTATCGACTCGATTGTATTAATTCTAGATTGAGTAATTGAATGTTAAATTCGTGATCGAATGAACTTGATGCAATTAATAAATTTAAAAAATCTCTGGATTATGATGCCCCGGCTCATTCTCTTCCGCCGTGCATGGTCGGAGATAATTTCCACTAGATTTCAGCACAATCTGATACCACAATTTCACACGCACAACAGTGAATAAACGCAAAGAATAATAATGAGGTAAACCTTCTGATGGAACTCCACCATTCGGTGGGTGAGGGTTTGACAAGTAACATGTGGACCATACGCCTCAATGGACTGAAAATATTAATAAAACGGCATGATAATTCTCTTTCGCCACGTAACAGTACCCGATTGCCAATACTAGAATGATATCATGCATAGGATTTTCATGCCGTCTGTGAATATCGCTTGATAACACGTATGTGCTCTGGTTACAGATGCAAGTGCGAATACGCCAGCTAAAAGCTGTGCAATTCGGATCTTTCTGATTCAACCAACCTGTGCTTGTAAAACAATACCCACGCTGCTTGAAAGCGGCTAAACGTTAAAATTCTCTGTATTAGTTCTTTGAAACAGTCATAGTATTTGTTTGCATCTTAATATGTACGAGGTCATGTATGTATCTTGGACGCAAATATGGAAAACGATTAAAAAAAACAAAAATTCACCCTGTCCACGAATGTGAACTCACACACTTACTTTCCAATTACGTTCGTAAAACCTAGTCGTTTACTTGCTGCGAAACCAAAGGCCATCCTGATCAGGCGAGATAATGAAAGGAGATTAATATGAATGTGTGACTTACGGAAATGCCGCCATAGTAGCTAGCTTGACGAATATTTCACGGCGCACGGTGCGTGTGACGCTATAAGGCTGAGGTGGCATCAGTTTATATTTACTGCAGAAACTGGCAGGTTGCAGAAGGTACTCTTGCTTCACTTCCGTCAGATCGCTCTTGTTGGCGACTATCAGTACCGGGATCTTGCTATCGGCGAAGTATTTCTATGCCGGACGAAAATATAGTATGTTATAGGGTCATAAACAATGTGAACAAGTCCACGAATTTCTTTAAGACGAATGATTCCTTACGATAAAAATCCGAGCGATATACTCGAATGATTTTGGATTGCTGGCGTCGTAGACAAGCGCGGCGGCGTCGCACTGGATTTGCGACGGAGTTAAAGCATCTTGGACATTCAAAATGTTGATATCCCTGAGGACAATGGTTTTCTCCTGTCCATACACATGCACAGTGTTCACTGTGACGTGGGCGGTCGGTGGAACTATATCTGCCTTCAATTTCTGCTCAGAACAAAAAAAAATTTGTACGTTAGTGATGAAAAAAAAAAAAAATGTTAAGAATTTGAGGAATTGAAAAATTCTTGGAAAAATGTAGCGGTGCAAGTACCTCGAGTTTTGGATCGACAAATGTTCTGCACAGCGTAGTTTTGCCACTGCTCTTGGGCCCGATAACGTGGCAGCTGTATACGTTTCTGCTAGACTGTTTCTTCGCCAAATCGAGCTTCTTTTCACGCGTCACATTGATCGCGTTGGTCTGACATTCGTTGTTGTACATGTTGTAGCCCAGGTAGGCCATATATTCCAATGTTTTTCGCGCGTTTGTTAACGTTATCAACGCCCACTGGCACATGAAACCTTGGAACGTGATCCAACCCTGGAAAACAACAAATTGGAAAAGTATCATATACAAGCGTTCGATATCTTTTCGAGTGTCTTTAACAACGTCTGATTAATCAGCAGTTCTACACTCTTTATGTTCACCTTCTCGTTGGTCGGCACTACGAATCGATATTCATCACCCCACGGTGGGCTTGGGCAGCGAGAAAAAAGCATCTCCATCTCCAGAGGGGACAGAGCGCCGTCGTGATCGCAATCATGCTGCATGAACAGTACAGCTAGGAACTCTTGCCCTTTATGCGACAATTCTGTAGTACAACCCTGGGGTACCTTCAAGCTGTAAGAAATATTCATTCGCATTAGTCAGGCGAGTTTTGTGAGCTTTCGTAAGTTATCAGTAAAAATATGCAACATTTGCTGAATAATTCCTCGTCAGATTTCAATTGCTAATTATTCGCCAAAGTGAGGAGTCGATTGAACTTGAGGTATTTTGGGATTTGATTTAATTGCGTTTCCGCTACCGTCTCGATACGGGGGAACGATGCATGAACTGTTTTCAAGACTGCGACGATTACTTACGTCGGATGAACGTATTCTTTTGACATCAACAAGTCATTGTCGTATCCGAATTTCCGCAGAACAGCCCAGGTCGTTTCGTTACGTCCACGCTGAATGAACAGACACTGCAGGTACATGAAGCCTGAAATTAACCATTTTTCAAATCACACATCACATTTATTGATACACGACTGTAGAGTACGGTAAATGATAACGTAACAAATGCTCACCCTTCATCGTAACACAGCCCTCGCTTATTCCATCTGTTATATTTTTAGAGAGAACTGCCTTGACGTCGACAAGTACTTGGGGCTGTAGGGGAGTGTTGAAACACCATTGCTGGAACGTGTTCAGTTCCATGTCATTTAATAAACCATCATTATCGAGGTCGCATATCTGTCGAGAAAGGATAACAAATGTACGTACGGAACATTATTTGTCAGATTAATCTCCGATGATGTTTACGCACCTTGAATATTCGTCTCAGAGCAGTTTTACATTCATCTGTGAGCTGCAAATTGGAAATCATGATTAGTTCGCTTCTAAATTCAATTTCCTTCCAAGTTTCTCACCTCTTGCATGTCATAGTTGTAGAGAGGGGTTGTAGGATGGAGGACAGCTTTTTGTGCGTAATAGAACATTTCCGAAATGTTTTGCAACGTTTTTGCGGAGCACTGTAACCAGAGTAATTCATTTATTGAACAAAAATTCGACTCGCTATGCCGCAGACATGAGGTGTCCGTGTCTGAATTGCGATTCTCTGCAAAGTCTTACCTCGATACAACTTTCAATCTCCGAAAACTCCTTCATTATCGGATAGACTGCCTGGAAATCACAATGTCATTGAAATATACCTCATCAACTGTACCTCGATAGAATTTGAATTTCTACAACGATTCTGTACATTTAGATAACATAAGCGGATACAGGCATTCGTATAAGCTGACGATTCCCGGCTTCGCTCACATGATATTGTACTACCACTGCCTTTTCCAGGCTCGCCTGTTGGGCATTTGATAAATAAATTAATAAATGTATAAATAAATATTTGCCTCAATAGTTGAATAGTCGACAAGATCAATTTTATTGCCAACGAGAACAACGGGACATCGATTCGTCGTCAAACACCGTCTTATCAGAGGTAACCAGTAGCTCGCGACTCTGTCTAGCGTGTCTTCGTCGTCCACCGAATACACGACACAGATAACGTGGGCCTTTTGAATCTCGTCCGATAACTGGTCGTCGGTCTGCTCCGCAGCTGCGAAGAGAAAGTCTCGTTGTGAGATTCTTAAAGGCTATCGTTAACGAAATGAGAGAGAAGAACGCTCACCGGAGTAGTCGACTATGTGCGTGGGAACTTGTTCGGGCGTGACGTCAGCCGGTATCGTTATCTCTTCCGCTTTGCTCGGTACATCTTCGGCATACTCCTCGCTGACCAGAGACAGTATGAGGGAAGTTTTACCAACTCCTCGTTCGCCAACGAGGAGGATTCTGACGTTGCGCCGCGTCCCACCGGGGCGCATCGCCGGACCGCCGGCAGCGACCATCTCAACGAAACGACTTTCCGAATTATGGATACTCGATGAAGCGAATCAACGACTTCAGCATCGTCGTAGGGGTCGTGGTCACGATCGTCGGCGTAATCATCGCGAGAGGACCATGGTCACCGGACTAATAAACACCGCGAAGATACGTAACCTTAAAATCAAACGATGTTGAGTGGGCAGGTACTGTCATAAAACCCAAACGTTCGGGTGTCGGTGTGTCCGTGGAAGACTTGGTTCCTCACCATTCGGAACGAGTAACTTCGATATTCGGCACGTTTGTTGGAATCGCAGAAAAATCTCGGTCAAAATTTGACCTGTAGAGAATAGAAATTAACTTGGCAGGGACTCCAGCAGCGCTACGGTAGCGCCACCGCGATCTACCGAGAGGCGAGAGGGATACGAAACTTGTTTCGCACTCGTTGTCGTCGCCAGCATGGAGTAGAAGAATACATAGACACCTATGTGAAGTTGGCCAGCGACTTTCGAATGTCCTCATGATTTTGATGTCAAACAATTGCTCCTTAATCGCTCCTAATTGCTCCGTTGTTTTTATTAATTGCTCCTTCACCGTTTTTGAGAAAATTATAAGAAAAACTAAATTGGTCTTAGTTGGTACGGGCGACGCCATCGCGAATTCTTATTTTAACTACTAGAATGAAAAAGCGATGTCTAAATGATGGCCAGAAAGCAATGCGCGTCGCTACGGCCGGAAAGCAATGCGAGCCGCTACGGACCGAAAGCAATGCGAGTCGCTACGGCCAGAAAGCAATGCGCGTCGCTACGGCCGGAAAGCAATGCGAGTCGCTACGGCCGGAAAGCAATGCGAGTCGCTACGGCCAGAAAGCAATGCGCGTCGCTACGGCCAGAAAGCAATGCGAGTCGCTACGGCCAGAAAGCAATGCGCGTCGCTACGGCCAGAAAGCAATGCGCGTCGCTACGGCCAGAAAGCAATGCGAGCCGCTACGGACCGAAAGCAATGCGAGCCGCTACGGGCCGAAAGCAATGCGAGTCGCTATGGCCGGAAGGCAATGCAAAATTTTATTTGGTGACGTTTCGATTGAACCATGGTCAGTCATACATTATGAAACCGAATTAGCACTTCGGGTGCGCCTGAGATGTTAAGATTTAGGCGCGAAGAGGCGAAGTGTATACAGAAAAATCAACGAATTCATTTCACAAGAAGTAAATAAACATTTCCAATTTTTGGTTGGGAATATACAGCCAATACATCCCTAAACGAATGAGAGGATAATGAAGGAAAAAGAATCAAGATTCAACTTTTCTTTGACGATATGTCTCCTTCTACCCCATGGTAGGTAGGGTAGACACTTTTTCACTTCACTTGGCAGATGGCGCTGCGGCAAATTGTAATGGTAAACGACTGTGATAAGACTCGGCGCGTTTATTACCCACTTTCGAATACACACTCGAAAAAGAAAGGTGAAGATTTGACTCGCGGAGGCGATCCACCTCATCTCTACTTCCTACCGTCGCTGTAGCGATAGGCCCGAAATTCGTTCTTGTGACGATTAATTACGGAAATATAACTTGGCCTTGACTAACTATATTATGTATAATTGCCTGCAGGACGTACCGAGCGTTTGATATATCTATTTATATACCTATATTATTGTTGAAGAATTTGAGACTACGTTTCACTTATAAAAATTTTACTTCGTATACATGTGTATCCTGTATGTCTCGAGTACAATTATTTCATTCTTGTATCTTTGTCCCGTGTAAATACAAGGAATAAATAAATAAATAAATCCTTTATTATTTGGCACCGTGAAGGTAAAAGAACCAATCCAGTTCGTATATCCTGCAATTTTTTTTATGCCTCGATTAAATGTGCGTACTGATATATTCAAATCCGGAGACTGTGGGACACGGGGATAAAGAAATTGCAAATCACTCCAGCCTACATATAAATTGAATTACAAAAAGCGCACGTCTGACGATCCGGTTTCCGAATGGTTGATGATTTTTATTACACCTGCGTTCATTTTCAATTCACGATGGATCAATTATTGGACAAGATTGGCAATTGTCGCGAAAAACAAGCAACACAAACCAATTCAATGTTCAAGGCGCAGGTGATGTAATTATGATCAGCCGTGAAAATTTCAATTTTCGAAACGCGGAAGATAGCGTCATTTGCAGTAAAACATTGACAAATGAAATGAGAAAAAGAAAAGTTTGATCGCAGAATTATCAAAAACATGTTTACGCGATCGGTAGAGGCGAATAATTAAAAGTGACGAAACCAATGGGTTAAAAAAATAGGCTCATATTCTATGACGATAGCGCAGAAATATTCGAATCTAGGTGAACACCCGTAACGGTTCAAGTCAGCGTGGTCATTGAATACCCCATTTCGGGGCACGGTGGTGCAGGAGGGAAAGTCGTGAGAAGGCGACGTCGGCGGATGAAAACAGGGAGTTCGCGGAGCAAGGTGAACGGGTTTCGAACAGGCTCGATGTAAACAGCCGAGGTACAGTCGCACTGTCGATTACGCGCGGGCACACGGCTCAACCTTTTGTCCCACCTAACAAAACGGTATGAGATTTTGAACCGAGCGTCAGTCGCGCTCACGCCTCTTCCAAGGCGGCCGGTTAAAATTCAAAATCCATCCGACCGAGTGACACTTTTAGGTATACGGACAAGGTAAATATGAACGGATAATCATACCGCCGACTGGGAAAACGTCCAAAATAATATCGTGCTGTTCAGACCTCTGCACTGCGAGTCCAGGGGTGAGTTTATAGAAATCGATTCAAAATTGGGAATGGTTTTGGTCACTTTTTTCATTATAAATTATGGATTGGGACTTAAAAATGCGCACAGAATTGCTAGGCAGGTGTTTTCACCATCATGATTTATGAGCCGAGTAGTATAAGACGTACCGATGATCGTGTTATTGTTGTTCGCAAAACAACACACACACGCACACACAAAACACAAAAAACGGCTGTCTGCCCGGTCATCAATCATTCTTTTTGTTCAGAGCAAAAAAGTAAAAAGACCGCAAGGAATAAACCATCGCGGTCGTAATACAAAAGCGATGACTAATCGAGATACCCAGAAGAACTCGTGAGTGCGTACGTTATATCTGTGTCCTGTGGGTGCAGGTGTGGAATAATTGCGTATGGAATTCTCGAAAAAACAGGGTGGGGTATTCCCACCGCAGATCCGTGTATCCGTGCCGAGAGGTAATCGTGCCGCCACGTAATGACCATTCGTTTGATTGCTTTTGCGTCACATCTAGTAGGTATCTACCAGGTATCTGTGCGCATACCTGGACCGCAATATTAATACTGCGGTATAGACAATATCTACCGCACGCGAATACGGCAGAAATACGCGTTGACGTGTATTAGATAAATGTTGAGAGGCAAGTTTGCGGGTGTAGGAACACGAGCTTTCTCCCCGTTTCGCGACTTTCTCCACTTCGCGTGTATAATTTGGTACAGCCCAAGTATCACGAAATGCAACGGTTCGGTCGAGTGCGGCCGGGTATACAGCTGTCCCACAGAATGAGAACCAGTATTTACACTCTTCACTCCACGCGGAAGGTTTGGACCCGAGGCTGAGGCCCTTCGCATTCGGGATATTACGTAGGTATATGTTGTACTTACGCATTGCATACAGACACGCGTATCTGTACAATACATATCCTTTCGGACTTTGAGCGATGGCGGGATTTATTTGCTTCAAAACAGCGTAGTTACGATTACAGGCGGGACTATACATATATATATATAATTTGAATATATCGCGTTGATGCAGGACATCGGCTGCGAGAGAAGCGACTATGGCATAATTAGCATGTGGGATGACCCGTGGGTCGAATTCGAGCTCCTTGCACTTTGCGTGCGTCACGTATTACAGATGTGACCATGGTTTGCGCCGGACGCAGCTGAATTCCGAAACAGGAATTCAGGAATTCAAAGAATCCGTTTGCCCATTTAACATGTTTTCGTGTCGTGTGTTTTAGAAAAAAAGAGATGCCGGCGTTGAAATTATTCGGACGTAAATGGCTGGCGGCGACAGATGACTTGGTATATCCCGGAGTGTTTGAAATATTTATTCGTTTTATTTGGTAAGTCAATATCTCATGTCGTTAGTAGTGACGTGAAATATTTGGTCCGATAATTGACTGATCTGGCCTCGGGATTATGCGAAACAAACATCTGACAAATTGCCCTCAGGTTTATCCTGCTGACAATCGCCTGTATAAAGTATTATGACGAAACTTGGAGGTGTCGTGCCGGAGGTGAACTGGTGAGAGTGTTTCTGACCGGAGAACTCATCCTCCTTGGTACAGTCGCTGTACTGCTACTGGCCATAGTTACACACAGCTCGAAAGGATCCATCACAGACGTAAAATGTCGACGACTGGTGGAACCACTACTCACAGTCAAGTAAGGATAGCTATGACTCCTAATTGTCCTCTCTCGGTCCATAATGCGCACAATGCATAATTCGGCTTTTCCCGTACACACGAGACACACGCAAACGACACGATCCTTCAGCTCTGGGAGTGAATAGTTGTTTGTCATAATGACTTATTTGGATAATCGTTGCAGAATATTGCTGATATTTCCCGAAATAGCGTGGAATATCCTGGGCACTTTGTGGATATTCACTCGCCAAGTTCAATGTTCGGAAGACAAGTATACAATACCGGTAGTGGAGGGTCTTGTGCTGTTCGATTGGGTACTGGTTGGCTTATCGATGCTCGGCCTTGCTCTGGTCTTCGATCCCCTGGGCTCGATGGGTCTCAGGGACAAGACGATACAAGATTCCGAAGAACACAGAAAGATCTCGAAGACGTGGATCCGCAGATTCAAATTTCTCTGGTGGATGAGACAAGACGAAAGAGCTGACGAAACGTTCCAACATGTTGCTGGTGAGACATAGGTACATATGGGTGAGGCTGTAATGTAATCAAAACATTACAACACATGCAAGGGCTTTGAACGAACTTTGCCTGCAGATATTAATAATCATTATCCTACACCCATCTCTAACGATTCTTCGAATTATCACAACTACGGTCAAATTGGAATCAAATGTCATCGAGTACCAAAAAATTAATGTGGCTGCTCAATTGATGGTTGATGATCGTCGATCGCCCTTTTCTATGATCATTATCGACCGATTTTCACTAAATGATTGCAGTTCATCATTTTAACTCGCGTCTCATTGTCAGGTTTGCTCACTGCGTTATTTCGAGGCACAGATTTGGTCCCCTCTGACGTTATGGCAGGCTGTGTTCTTCTGCGAGTGAGGCAAAAACGAGAGAATTTCGAATTGCAGCGGCTGCAAGTATTGAGCCGCCCGGCATACACTTCGGGTAATATCGAATAATTTCCACGCAGCTGTTTCTTTTGTATTCATTGCGTTGCAATTATTCGTTCAATTTCCACTGCGATGCAGATGCAGGAGAAATATTCGAGGGTGCGCCAAGCTGGATGTCACTGGAATGGGCCCAGCATTACATGCAGTTATCCATATCCTCCTATGCCTGGATCTTTGTCATGTATCAACACATGTGTACAGGATGTTTCAGACTCGTGAAAGACATGACCTGCTGTGCTTGTTTCAGGTAGATCAGGTTCATAGAAGTTGTATAACGAGCTCCTCTCATTAGTAGAATGTTGAAGTTTTTGTTTTAATTTTTTTTTTTAGTCAAGAGGTGAAAATCCTCAATTGCTATGCTGAAATTGTAACGAACGTGTTATTCCGTTTCAGGCGGAAACGGAACGTGGTCATCGACGACAATTGCTGTTTCTGTAGCCTGGCCGGAGTCAAATACCTCTCCCACTTGAATGAGGATGATATTTTGTATGCCTCGTTCAAAAACCATCTCTGCGAGGTGCGTAGATACAATCAGAAAGAGAATAGAATGTCGATCGAGGGAGAGAATTTGAGAATCTTGTTTTATTGCTCTCAACAGATTCCTTTCTGTGTAGTAGCTGACCACAAAACTTCAAGCATAGTCGTTGTGATTCGAGGATCACTCTCCTTGAGGGACCTGATTACGGATATCGCCGCAGCTTCTGATCTGTTTGAAGCTGACGGCCTGCCTCCCGGTAGTATGGTCGGTATATAGCGAGCGCGCACACCTAGCGGATGCGTGATAAAATTAATTCAACTTTCATCGAATCTTTAATACTATCGTAGGCTCACAGAGGAATGATAATTGGAGCCAAGGTGTTGTTGAAGCAGCTCAATCAATCGGAGGTTCTAACCAAAGCGTTTGCCATTTATCCACACTATGATCTCACTCTGACAGGTAATTGAAATAAAAAAAAATATGAAAAATACATAGACTTTGAAGACCCGAGCTAAGATCAAGTTCTAACTAACGTTGCGTCACCTCGTAGGTCATAGCTTGGGCGCAGGATTAGCGGTCCTTCTGAGCCTGCTGATTCGACCGCTCTATCCAAAGCTGAGAGTCTACGCGTTCTCAACACCAGGTGCGCGTGTAGGATTAATTCGGTAGCAAATGCAATCTCAAATTCTTGCTGTTGTAACGTAAAATTGATTTGTTGTGTTACAGCTGGATTGCTTAGTCGGGAAGCGGCGCGGGTGACGGAAGAGTTTGTCTTCACAATAGGTCTTGGAGATGACCTCGTCATGCGACTCAGCGTCGATAGCATAGAAAACTTTAGAACTTCATTGCTTATCACTCTGCAAGCGTGTAGTTTGCCAAAGGTAAGTCTTGCTAGCAGCTTGCCTCGCTATGAAATATGCTCAGGGTTTTGCCAATAATGACATTTCAGTACAGAGTAGTTCTCAACGGGCTGGGTTACGCTTTGTTCGGAGTTCCGGAAAGAGACCTCGATAGGATGTGGAGGAACGGAAACACGTTGGGTTCTACACCTGGGCAGCTTCCGCTCCTCGGCGATCCACCCGTGCGGCACATAGTCAGTATAATTTGTCCAATATCAAAAAACTAAATTGGAGTATAGAAAATGAATGAGACGGAAATTCAAACTTTGTTCATCTATTTATTTATTTATTGCACTCATCAAACTCAGCAATAAATAAAACAGTTCTATGTATACTATATTCTTGCAGATATAATGGATAGATAGCGGATTACATTATAGATATAGGTATTGTTGATATAGAGTTGAATTGTATTTATACTATTTATTTTTCTGTTAACAAGGAAACGACGGTGTTGGAACGTGATGTGGCTCTGAGAAGGTATTCGAGCGTTCGTTTATACACAGCTGGACGAATCCTTCACATTTCAAAATGCAAGCCACAGCTCAAACAAAAGGAAAGGTAAATATTGGCAAAATGGAATAAACTAGTTTCACGTATAAAGATCGTTCACGAAAGATAGTTGAGAATTATCACTCTTAAACATTGATTTGCAGTAACGAAGAAGCGGTCGAAGCTCGCAAATATGAGATGCGATGGGCCCAAGCCGAGGACTTCATGGAGCTATCCGTTATGCCGCGTATGTTGTTGGACCACTTGCCAGAAAATTTGGAGTACGCTTTGACCGCCTTAGTTAGTCAGCAGGTCAAAGTGCCCGAATCTATTAACGTAATTTAAGTTGTAGAAGTTGTAAAAAAAAGTTAGCGTGACGAAGAGATGAACTGAACATTTGTAGAAATGGATGAAAAGCAGTATTTTATATGATTATTACATCATATTAAGTTAAGTGAACTCTATTTCGAAATTGTAACAAAATAACGTTGCGTTACGATCGAATAAAAATTATATATATTCATATACACGGCGAGGGTTTGGTGGATTCCATATCCTCATCTTCGACGAAGGTTTTTGCGCTTTTCCTACTTGTAGGGCTTCTACTTCGGCTGCGCGAGCGCGTAGTTTTAACTGGATCCAGCGCTGAGTTTTTGCATTATTTTCTGTATATAGAATTTCAGTATTTTCTAGAAACCTATCGCCGCGGTGACTCTCACGATTTGTATTCCGCGTATATCTTTTATTCTGTAACTTTAAGTTTTTTTTCTGGAAATATCTCTTTTATTCGCTTTGGCTATCGTTTAATCGACCGTGCAGATAATTTCATTACCGATTATTCATATAAGTTCAACCTTTGTTTATATCAAGTCTGCGACTTTCCGTCCTGAAGTTATTTCTTTATCCTGTACGGCTCGCTTACGATTTGTTACCTCATCTTTTATTCATTTATCCATGTGTCCATGCATTCAATATTGTGTATTTTTGTATTAGGCCGTTGGCCATACTGTTTCTTCTATCTCTCCTTTTTTTTCTTCAAATTTCATCCGTTTTTTTTTATTTATTTTTTTTAATTTGTTCTTTAATCATCTAGGAATGCTTAATACTTGATGAAATAATGACAATAATATCAGAGCATTGTGCGAGCTGCTTATACACTCTAATATTAGAGTATAGAGTTTTGAAAATTTGGTTCCTATCATTTCTCTCGAACAAATATTATTTTTATTCTACTTTATATATTTATCTTGTTTTATTTTATCTTACTTTATTTCTATCCATAGAAATCGTTAAACTTTGTAGTAATAAATTGAAATTGAATTGAAATAAATAAAAATTATATTTCGATAACGTAAAATACGTCCCACTACACGTGTACACGATAATAAATCCGGAGTCTCTGTGTGATTACAGTAGTTAGTTTTAAGGATGTATGAAACCAGGTGAAGTGCCGTAGGAAAACACATCCGTATGATTGTAAGAACTTGACAGAGAGGAGACTGCGAGATCGTCCATAAAGTCATCTTCGTCGTTGTCGTCTCTACAGTTCAGCGTGTTGGACGCCTCGTCCGTCGCTCCGCCTTGATAAGTCATGTAGAGCGGATTTATCCTACATCCGCTCCTCAACAGGACATAGGGGTCAAATGGGAAGAAAGTATCCAACCAGGAAGTGATGCGATTGCTGTTCTGTACGACGGGCAGATTACTTCTAGCGTTGTGTTCGATTATGGTATAACAGTAGGCCAACTGATAGGTGCGCGTCACGGCTGCAAAATTCTGTACCACAGCCGATGGACAAACTTTCAACGGGTTTAGCCGGCACGATATCACTTTGGTCAGATTCAGACTTTGCAGGAACAATAGATCTGGAAGAGCAAAAAATCACTTTAGCACTGATCGGATCGCCGAAGCTGGATTATTCGACAGGATGAAAAAACTTACTTTTGCTAGTGTCGACGAGCTGCTTGTGCCTGAAAGCAATAACGTAGAACATTGCTTGGCATACGGCGTAAAATACGGAATGTACTCTGACGTCGCTATTTGCACACTCTAGGCTGTCTTGAGAGCATATGTAGCTGTGTATCCAGACCGACATATCCATCAAAGTTGATTTCAGCAGTCTGTAAAATGTAATTAGCTCTGATTCGGTATAACAATTGGCGATATGTTCTCAATTTTGCGTATACAAGATAGAGTTCATGTGAATTCATAAAGATTGACACGAGGACGAACGGAAGTTTGAATCGAGCAGATGAAAAGGAATGCGAACGTACCCGAGTTGAACGAACGTCGCCCTGGCTAGTAGACTGGCGACATAGGAGACGGAGGATTGGCGTATAACAGGGGCAACATTTGGGTCGGAGACTTTCCGCCACAACCAATTAACAAACGCTTCGCATAATGTCGGTTTAAAACTACAAATATAGAACATGATAAACTGTACGTGGTGGCTGGCGTGCGTTGGCAATATTATTTGTTCGAATATCTTTAGAACGTCGTGATAAAGACTTTTCAACGCCTCCCAGTTCAGAATTCCCTGAACGTGGCTGCAGTTATATATGTATGCAAGCACCTGCTCCATGCACACGTCCAGCGTGTGAGCCACAGGATGCTTCATTTTTCTCATTTCTTTCATTGCCTCATCTTTATTCATTTCTCCCGGCGCATCGTCTAGCGCAAAAACCCCCAAAGTTCCTTCTTCGCCGTCCTCCATATCATCTTCATCTTCGCAATCCTCTATTTCCGGTCTAGGTGCACTCACGTCCAGGACACTCAGTCTAAAAGCAGAAATCCATGCCTCAATATTATGAAAAGACGTCGGGGAAAGCTGTGGTAGGGTATTCCGTTCGGCATTCATTAATACCTGTTAATTATCAGAGACAGAATATCCGATCTCAGGTGTGGAGCATATTCCAGTATTTGCAGAAGGGCGTGAATATATATTTCGTGGCTCTGCGTGCTGCGTCTCATGTAGGGGTAGGTTGCTACTAGCGATTGGAGGAGCAGATCGGTAGCCCTGCGAAGAGAGAACGTAGATGAGAATCGGAAACGAGTAGCGATCGATGAGTCAATTGGTGGGTGAAATTATCACGAGTAGGTGGAGAGGTTGAACCTTTGTTCGAAATCGATAAACCTGTTTGAAGAGTAGTTATTGGATATGAAAACGCAAGAAAGTCGAATATTCAAGGAAGCATTGATGGAACGAATGGAACGGAATGTGAGAAATTGAAAGGAATTAGATTCTCCAAATTTGAATACTGAATTTCTAGATAAACTTCTGCATTAGTTTTGTAAAGACAAGACTGAAATTGAATTCTCAAATTTCCTTACATCGGTATAATTTTCATAAGCATCCGCAAGACATCGTGCACGTGGCTCAGTCGAACTAAATCCTTTCCCCGTGATTTGGCGAATTCCCATTCCGTATTATGGTTGTCGTCTTCTGCAAAGATAATAATTCCACCTATTGGATCAATATTCTCGACAGGCCATTAAATGAAATGTTTTATGAAAGGTTTTCCTTTCTTCTACGCGCCTGCACGAATCTTGAAGAAATGTATTGGGAGAAATCGAATGAATAAACGAATAGGTACACTTATAAATACTAGGCTTCTCCGTTACAGTTGAAAAGAATTCTCAATACCTGGTTTAAACTGATCCACTAGCTTGTCTATGATGAGTTTGGTGTGATAATTGTGTGCAGATATGAGATCGATGAGGAATCCTTTGTAGGTAGCGGTTACTTGCAGCGATCTGTCGGTCCAATCGATCGTTAGCAGGGCTTCGACAAATAATCTATGAACAGGACCGAGCAGCGAGATGCAGGCGTGCGTTTCTTGCAGTAAATCCGTCAGTTCGCTATCCTGAAAAAAGTTTAAGGAAACGGTCAGAGATCGGTTGGCAAAGGCAAGCCGACTTTATCCCGAATACATACCCTGATTTCGGAATCACGAATAGTGCATATCAGATTCTCGTAATGCTTTCTGTCCAAACCGCTTTCAAAGTTGACCAGTATATCCTTGAGATTTTTGGGAAGCTTGAATCGCACTCTGTTGGCTTGATTCACCACCTTCGCCCTCATTCCAGGACTTTTTAATATCGACGAGACGCCGCTCAGTCTGGACGATGACACCACAGACATCTGGAATTGTTTACAAACGGATTCGTAGTCGATATTCTGATTCTCGATGGACCGAGTTAAAACGTGGGCTTCAATCTACGCCCAATTTATGTAAAATTGGGTTCAGGGACGGAGACTCGCGCTCGCGATCGCGTGTAATCCATATGGGGGGTCGCACAGACATGAAGATAGCGAGTTACGAAACTAGACGCAATAGCGAAGCCGCGAAATTCGGGGATAGATTACCAACATTTTTTCCATCGCAACGTGCGTCGTTGTGGTTAATTTATGCCTCGTAGCGACTCGCCATGTGGCTGCCCGGAGAGGTTAACTCAAATCTGTTGAAAATGATCAGTTATGATAACTCACCTTGTCTAAATTGAAGGAAATCTTTCGGATCGACCAACTCAATCACTGGTATTCGCAGCGTTAGCTGGAGCACTTGGATGTGAAAATTGTTCGATATTTTTTTTGTTTCCGTACAAAATTCGTGAAATTTATTAACGCCGGACGGCTGTGAATTGAATCGACGACCGAAGACACTGAACTGTACATGCGACAATCCGAGCCCGAGGCGCCCCTTCCGGACATAACCGCAACCTCGCAGGCCAATCAGCGAGCATCAGTGATCGTAGTTCATCGATGGCGCTGAATTTGAACACGAAATCTGCCGAATACTGATTATGTCAATTGTATTACAATTTTTGGATATCCATCTTTAACGGAATGAGGTGAATAGTTAATCAGACATTGTAGCATCATTGCAGTTTTAATTATTCGGGCAAACAATGAATCTCAATTGTGCGATAATGATGCAATAATCGGGTTCCTTGAACAACAATAGGATGTAACGATAACGGTGGTAAATTTTATTCATCGATACACACATGGTCTATCAAACTAAAGGTCAATCATGGCTGCAGTCTTGATCTTCGTGCCGGGACACTTTGTTCGATTTTATCCAATCCGCTAGGGTGGCGACATCGTTATTCTCACAGAGGATTTTCAGGATTTGAGTTCATTTCAATCCACAGGGAATAAGCGGCTCATCTGGACGGGTATCTGTTAAAGAAATCAAGTTACGACTAGCTCAATTGTACATATTTAACATTACGCATTCTCACAGGGCCTCGTTATCAATTTATTCGCAAAATGAACTGTATTTTATAATCCGCGCATTTTTCTCCCTCTTACAATTTCAAACATCTTGTAACTCGTAGCTGCAACGAAAAAAAAATCAATTTTTCCATATCGATTGATACACGGGCCCCGAACGGCAGTCAGTTACAGACGCTCTTCGTTTCATTGGTAGAACGCCATTTCAAATACTAATCGCGCGAATTTCACCTTGGACCTCGGAGCGTCGATTTAGAGTTAGTTTCTTTTATTCCGATACGGAATGACGTGAATTTCCAGATTCTAACGATGATTGTACGCAGGAGACGTATAGATGTCGAATTATTGTCAAGAAATGTATTCTAGATGATAATGGATAGAAAGTGGTGCTCCAGCTGGGCATGAGAATCAGATGAATGCTAATTAACGGTATTCTAAATAGTTAAAAAGTAAAGGGCGCACGCGTCTCAACATACCTTTTCAAACTTCAAAGCCATCAGCTTTGGAACGCAAACGCAAATGCTTCGCGCTATCCAGTTATCGGAGGATGATAAATCGCCAGATTCTCTATCCGCATCTATCGGGCGCGTATAGGCAAGAGGAGAACGTTGCGTTTGCTCTCCATTTACTGGAGGATGACGAGCGTCGCCCGTTGATATCCGGCTAATCCAGTTAAGCGCTCGCATCTAAGTCCGGGCAACGCCAATGGTCAATGGGCCAGGTGGTAATCGAGCTAATCCAGTTATTCGCTCGCATCTATAAGCCACGCGCAGAGAGACAGGGGGAGAGAGAGAGGACGACGGAAGGGCGACGGCGATTCGTCTTTTCCAGTAACCAGGCGGTCGTTTCCAAATGGATCAAGGAAGACTAAACCGACATTATTTTCAACAGCCATTCTCGGTCGCTCGCATCTCCGAGTATCGTGTGGCCGAGGGGAAAAGTCGATTTTCAGTTTCTCCCTACCCACCCGACTTTGGGATCGGTAAACCCCCTCCCCCGGAGAACAAACACTTTTCTTTGCCGAAACAAAAAGAGGACAAGGCAGAAACAAAGAAATGAACAAAAATATGAAAATTATCGTCCACAGGGGTCGCGAATATGTACTTCTAACGTGTGTAGTTTCGTTGCACGTTGATTGTGTGGTAATAAGATCTATCGATTCGAGCTAAAAAAATCTAGACATATGAATTAATAAACTGTTTCGATCACGTTGCTTCTTCTTCGATTTATTTATCAACATCAAAGACATTATTTTGTATACATATAAAAAAAAAAAAAATCATGTACAGCATTTAGTTTATAGTCTATATTTGTCCATATCACTGCGATTCTATTCTAGATTCTGACACAGGGGGGGAATATTTGAAATAATATCCAGAAAATATTTGTCCAATAATTGGCCTCTCCTACGTGAACCGTAATGGAATATTGAATCAAGCTGAATATTGAAATTAAATTGTCGGCCCACATTCCCGTAAATTGTTCGAGCTGAACTTGACTGGAAAACTTGAATCACCGTCATAAAACACGAATCATTGTATAAAATTTCAATTTCGAACGACTAGCGATGTTGCGACGTACGTCCAAATTTCCTTCTCGGTCATCAATAATTTTTTCGTCAGCCTCTAATACTTGGCGTCGCTACGAACCTAATATCTAAATGATACCTCGATAGGTTTTCTCTCCCGATCATACTGTGTCTTACGTGGTATCTTAAAATTCTTAATTCAACGTTTTGTTTGAATATAAATTACACAATAAAGTTTAATTATTTGATAATTGAGTGGACCGTGCCTTTGTTCATACACAGGGTAGATCGTAACACTTGATGCGCGCGTAGATTTATATCCGCACGCTAACCGCCGCGAGGCATTTATTAGCCCCCCGATGAACGCTATCGATAGGTCAAGTACTTTAGTACCTCGGTGGCATCGCGTCTGCCGGACCTGGGAAGCTAAAAGGTCAAAAATTGAAAATCGCTGATTAATTGTTACGCGTTGTACCGCGGCTCATTATCATCTAGGGTATTCGGTACAAGATACAAGACTGCTGTACAACACGAAATATAACTTTTTTTTTCCCTCTTTGCCCTGCAACGGCACGAAGGAAGTTGAAAGTAAAGCCGAAAATTAGCAACAGCCGGAAGAATCCGCTGAAACTGATTCGACTCTTATCTGAGATGATGAATTCCATTCGCCGACTACATCCGCAGGTCGGATATGACGTCACAATCGCGATTTACAAACACGCTGCAGCGTAATTTTATTTTTTTTTTATTTTTAATTTTCTTTTCAAATAAACTCAACTCACCGTCCTGAACTTCGTGGACCGTAGGGATCTGTCCTGTCATATCCGTCCGTGTAGCTGGAATTTACAAACGGATGATTGTTTATTCACAGTTGCAGACATCTCTTTACTCGTGTATAACGTTAAATTATATTTCTTCTCGCATTTGTTTCCTTGCCATGAATCAGTTCGAGTACAAACGCTTTCGACTGGGATTAAACAAGAATTTATTGTCGCCTCAAAAGATTAGAGACTGTCTAAAAGAAGTAGACGTCCCTTGCCCAAATTTTGAGGCAAATGAAACAAAACGGAACCGTATTCCAGTTCGTATCAATGATTAATGGCTGACGTAAATTTGATTAAATCAGTGATTACGATGCACTGCACATTTTCTTCTAAATTCGATCAAGTACTAAAACTCGAAGCAATTCATTTAAATATTTCAAGTTCAATTTTCGCATCCGCGGTCCTGCTTCGATGATAAAAATGATAAAGTAATGAAAATAATAAAAATGATAATAAGGTGAACAAAACTCACCCTCCACCAACTGGAGGGTATCCACCGCCGCTAGGAGCGGCGCTACCGGGTCGTCTGCTGAACATGTCCGCCTGCGGTCCTGGGCCTGTGCTATAATTTGGTACCGCGCCAATGGGCCTGTCAAATGGAGTCATATTATTAGAGGAGGGTCCTTCGGTCCTGTTGAATTGCATTTGACCCTCCGGATTAAACCCCCCAGGTCCCCCTTGACTCATACCCCCTGGCCCATCCGGGAAGCCCCTGTCATATATGATTACAAAATTGTTAAAAAGAAAACCAACAACAACAAAACATCATTCGTATCGGAATAGAAAGTAGATTAAGCGGTTGCATAGCTGGCTAGACAAGAACCATTGGTCATACGAGTATGAATTCATTGTGCCCGACGAAGGGCAGATGTACTAACGATAAATGAAACGATATGAGAAGCGACAGATGGAATGCTCAGGCAGGCATTACAGACTATTATCTAATAATAACATACCCAGACTCTGAAAAACCTCCGCCATAAGCTGACGTGGCGCCGCCGTTTCTCATCGGTCCGGATACTCCTCGGTCATAGTCGTTTCTTGGTGGGTATTCGGCGGCGCGAGCACCACCAAAACTGTCGGTGCGCCCATAGTCGGCCGGTCCGCCACGGTTAAAGTCACCGCCCATCCCAGCTGCTGCGTAAAAAATAAACGCATCGGATACTTTTTCCCCAATTTATGTTCGATCAGAAATTTCACAATCTACACACGTCATTATTGGTTGAGACCAGGGCTCGGACTATAATTTTTGACAATTGCGGTTGTAATCTATTGAAATTGTATCCTTGCCATGAATCAGCGAAACACTGTATAGTTTTAACTGGGATTATACAAGGATAAAGTGATTTTGCCTCAAAAGATTAGAAACATTCCGAAACACACAAGCTTCTTGCCCAAGTTTTGAGGCATCATTACAATCTCTACCATTTTGATGAATAAAAAGTCGTCGTTTGATGATTAAATTTGGTGAAAAGATGAAAAATCTTACACGCACGGCCTCCGAAGTCGGCTCTGGCTCCGAAATCGGCAGCTCGGCCAAAGTCGGCACCTCGTCCGTAATCGGCAGCTGCAGCGGGCCCGTAGCCTCCCGATGCACCAGAAGCTGGACCATAGCCGCCTCCCATACCCCCGGAACTACTCGCGTATCCGCCAAGACCGCTTCCGCTGTTTTGGCCATAGCCACCGCGATCGTTGTAACCTCCGCCGAATTCGGCGCCACGACCGCCGTAGTCGCCTCCCCCGCGATTGCCGTAGTCGTTGTAACCACCTCCTGCTCCAGGACCGTTTCTACCACCTCCGAAATCTCCTCGCCTGCCAAAATCGCCACGGCCGCCGCGATCGTTACCGCCAAAACCACCGTCTCGACCACCTTGAGGACAAAGTTACCAGAATTTGCGTATTTGTACTAATTGAATTGTTTTTTTTTTCCAGATCGGTCAAGATCTAATCACAATTATCGATGATTCGATGTTCAATTTAATTGGTATTGTATCCTTGCCATGAATCAGTAAAACATTTTGTATAGTTTGAACTGGGATTAAACAAGGATAGATTGATTTTGCCCCAGAAGATTAGAAGCGTTCCGAAACACAGAAACTCCTTGCCCAAATTCTGAGGCTTCGAACAAATGGCTGACATTTGTACAAACACAAAAATTTACCTCGACGATCGTTGTAGGGTCCGGGTCTCCCATCTCGTCCTCCGTCTCGGCCTCCGCGACCACCTCTCATCGGACCTCCGCGGCGATCTCCGTCTCTGCGTCCGCCGCCACTGCCGCCGCCCCCTCCGCGAGATTTGCCGGTAGATTGCTCGACATTGATGGTTGCTCCTTTGAAATTCGAATTGTGAAGAGTCTTGATAGCCGTTGCGGCATCCTCCTCTCGCGCCATGTGTACAAATCCGTATCTATTCATGACGTCACATTCTGTGACTTCTCCGAAGCGCAGGAATAACTGACGCAGCTCGTCGTTGCGGCAATTCTCTGGTAAACGACCAACGAAGATCTTGGTTTTCCTCTTTGAAGAAAAGAAAGTTTAATGTAATACCGATGGAAATCATTTTGGTTTTGGATGTTCCGAAGGGTGGAAAAGTAATTTTGTGACTATCAAATCGACCGTAGTCGCATACAAGAGCGACCACGGTGTCTGTTGGAGTCTTAATTTTTTCTAGCTCGAGTTCGATACGGAACATAGTTCGCACCGCCCAGACTGAAATGATGCAAAATATGTCGAGCCTGGTCGATTCGCAAATAAAACACAATGTACACTGTGCTTTTCCACTTACCGGAGCTGCGGTCGAAACTATTTTCTGTAACAAAAAACACGACTTGAAAAAAAAAAATAAAAATAAAAAAATCGATTTCGAGAAGCGATTCGAATTCCAATTTCTTCCATCAATTAAACGAGATATGCCGATGAAAATCTACGATGTTTGAGAGCCGTTTAGATCAGAAAAACAAAATTGCAAACATCTGTGCGATTATCATTTGACAATAGAGAAGAAATAATGGTTAGAGAGAGATAACATGGTAATGAATGATTGAATACCTTTTCTTCCGTCATGACGGTGAGCTATAGACACCAGCTAGAAGAGAACAAGATTTTTACAGATCAGTGAACGTTGAGATTAAAAAATAATTAACGTTGCTATAAATATGAAGGAAAAAAATTGAATCAAGTGATCACAAGACAAGATATTTCGCAAATAAACGCGATGCGGCATTTTGGTAGATCGACGATCGTGTTTGTAGATTCATGTTAAGAGGGGACACGCCATAAGCATAAGCATAAGCCTAACGTACAATCAAAGGTTACAATCGGGCATTAAATTTGGTTGAGAATCTCAAAGAGGGTTTCGACCGATGATGTTATCGAATATTTCAGTTTCTCAAGTACGGATTAGTTTTCCAGGAACACAGATTAAAGTTTTGGTAGCAGCAGTAAAGTATCCGATAGCGTGGCTACTCGGACCACCGGGAACGCGTAACCGATACGTGGAGTATATGCAATCGAATTAACTCCGTCTAATACATTTTCGGGAACGTAGTCGCCCCAATCATCTCAGCTCTCGCGAATTACCGAACGCAGAAGGGTAAGCAATAAGTTTCACTCACCGACGTGTAACACTTGAAAATTCAGGAAATTATTAACAATCAGCGATGCGATGCTGGATGCCACAAAAACGGAAACGGAATGGACGTAGACCGATGCCGGGCGGCGTCATGGTGACGTCATTCCGGATTAGCAACCCCAGGGGGATGGGACCGATGGGACAGACAGCCGCCATGATGGCTGTTGGATACCGGAAATGAATTGCTTGGCGCGGGACCGTTCGAAGTCGATTTGTGTCTGGATCTACGTCGTCAATTTTATCCCATCCAGCTTGTACTCATTCGAATATTGGAGCTTACATGACGCGTTGGAATATACATATGCGGAACTTTCCAACAAGGCACCCATGAAGAGTGGTTCAGTGGTTGGAATCGACGCCAAACATTTCCGTCGATTTGAAACGTGCCAATCGCCATCTAGCGGCGTTAGAGTGAGTCTTGTGAGTTTAATAACTGGACCGGACGCGAGATGTCGCACCGACCTCCGTTTTGGCTTCCACACTTTCACGGTGTTCCGTACTTCCGTGGTACTTCCGTGAGTCCGATCGTCAACTGAACTGTCAAGATGGCGGAACCGAAATCACGCCGTGTAGCGCAAACCGAAGATTTGTCAAATGTTGAGTTTGAAACCAGCGAAGATGTCGAAGTCATACCAACTTTCGACAATATGGGACTCCGCGACGAGCTGCTACGCGGGATCTATGCCTACGGTAAGATTAGCTCGAGTGCTTCGTCCCGCCAACCGAGCTAACCTCCAAACGGCCAGAATCCATATTATAAAGACATCCTACCGTATCCGACCCCATTCCATCCCGTGAACACGCTATGTGCCCGAGACCTCGTTACTCTGCTATATATTTTGTCCGTCGCAACAACACATTATTTTTGCAACAGGATTCGAGAAACCGTCGGCCATCCAGCAGCGTTCGATAAAGCCGATAATGAAAGGACGAGATGTTATAGCCCAGGCGCAATCTGGTACAGGTAAAACTGCGACCTTTTCGATCGCTATATTGCAATCGCTGGATACGCAAGTGCGAGAGACACAGGTACTCTGCTTGTCCCCTACCCGCGAGCTGGCCACGCAAATACAGAAGGTTATCCTCGCCCTGGGCGACTTCATGAATGTACAATGCCACGCTTGCATCGGAGGCACCAACCTCGGGGAGGACATTAGAAAACTTGACTACGGACAGCACGTCGTCTCCGGAACCCCCGGACGAGTGTTCGGTAAGGTCTCGAGTAATTAATTACGAATGCTGGAAATCGTGAGATACTTTGCGGAAACATTGCTAATTGGAACATTGAATGTGATATTTCAGATATGATCAAACGCAGAGTACTCAGAACAAGAGCTATCAAAATGCTCGTTCTGGACGAATCTGACGAGATGTTGAACAAGGGATTCAAAGAACAGATATACGACGTCTATCGATACTTACCCCCGGCTACTCAGGTCGTCCTTGTCTCTGCCACACTCCCCCACGAGATCCTTGAAATGACCAGCAAGTTTATGACCGACCCGATCCGTATACTTGTCAAACGGTAATTCATTCATTCGTATCGTTCAAGAATCATCGTCGATCGACCAATGTCTAAGCAATCCTTTCGTTACAGCGATGAATTGACACTGGAAGGAATCAAGCAGTTCTTTGTGGCGGTAGAACGGGAGGAATGGAAGTTTGACACATTGTGCGACCTCTACGACACTCTGACCATAACCCAAGCCGTAATTTTCTGCAATACCAAGCGTAAGGTGGACTGGCTGACGGAAAAGATGCGCGAGGCGAATTTCACAGTCTGTTCCATGCACGGAGATATGCCACAGAAGGAGAGAGACAACATCATGAAGGAATTCAGATCCGGACAAAGGTAAATACGCATCGACACATTTTGCCTGTTGATTAATAATGATTCGTTGACGGATAATAATTCCTGTTTCTGATCATCAGTCGAGTACTCATCACAACGGACGTCTGGGCCAGAGGAATAGACGTGCAGCAAGTATCCTTGGTGATAAACTACGACCTGCCCAACAATCGTGAATTATACATTCACCGAATTGGACGATCCGGAAGGTTTGGACGGAAGGGTGTGTCCATAAACTTTGTCAAAACAGACGACATCAGAATTCTACGTGACATTGAGCAGTACTACTCTACCCAGATTGACGAGATGCCCATGAACGTCGCGGATTTGATTTAAATTCTAATACTCTCCTAATTCAACGTTTCCGAAACGATCAATAATTATAAGCAACAGTTTTTTTTTTCTAACTGTAGAGCGAAGATTCGAGATGATTATAACTTGTTATTGGTGAAGCTGATTTTCTACTCGTGAAATAAAATTATTATTCGTAGAAAGTCGACCGGTAATTATGTGGGATTAGCAAGACTTACGTTACAGGCTTGTCAAGGAACTATTTATCCGGTTCGGTATGATTGAGAACTAGAGTGAAATGAGAGTAGCCGTTTGCAACAAGTATCTTTTTCATAGCAAATTACAGTTCAGCTAACGATAGGCTTTGGCTTCTTCTTCTCTCAAATAAAAAGACTCATTTAATTGAACTATTCTCATTCCACGACCGACGACAGAATAGGCTCGTAAACACCTATTTATGTACAAGACTATTGTGGCAAATGTAAAATTTTAATAAAAATCCAATAACCACAGATGTACTTATTATTAGAAAGTTCGAAGGAATAATATTTGGTATCTCCAAAACACGACCTTCATACCAGTAACAAACGGTAGGACATTGTCCTTTCGTACTTGAAGAGAATGATGCACCCTGTGTAGGGATTGAAATAATCAATAAACTGGTCTGGCAAATCAGACGGCGTCTGGCTAGCTAGTTCTTGCTTTAGTCGATGCCTCGTCGCATCATGTCGACATTTGTTATCGTAATTACTCAGAGATGACCGATTCATTATTTATTGCGTATTATGGTTTTCAATGTCAATCAACATTACGTTGCTGCTGACGGAAGCTCTTTCACGATGAGAGCTTTGCCAATGGAGGGCCTGACTTTGTCCCAAGACTTATCCAAACATGAAGCTCACTCTGTACTCGATTTCGATTCATCTTCAATTCTCAACACTTAAAATTTGAGCGCAACGACCTGCGCTATGTTTGTTGAATGAGATCAATTTTCTAATTGTAACACACCGTGATAATGACAAACACTGGTCAAGAAGTCAACCGAGGGATGGATCAACAGGAGAAAGATTCCCAAGCCAGACGAGGGCAGCCTCTTCATCATTTGCACGAGTGTCAATCGGACTTTCGCACTTCACCCTGTGAGTGTAGATTTGTATTTAAAACAAGATATCTATTTGTATTTCACTGACATGCGATGTTTCTTTTCTGTTTGATCTACAAAAATCATAGCGGGACGTAAGCCTCAGACGCACCATTCAAATTCCGGCGAACCTGTGGCTTGTATCGCCGTCTATTTAATGTCCGGAGTGATTCTCACCATGGAGGTGGAGAGTGGCGTTACCTCGCAAGAAATCATCGCCATCATTCAATCGGAGAAAGAATTAGGACTAGCCAGAACTGCTCCACCCCTAGGACAGCCGGTGTTCGCACTTTGGCTCTGCTCCCAACAACTGGAAGTACAGCTCGGACCTAGCCACAAACCACTAGAGCTGGGAAGTCGGTGGCATCGCTTGGTTGCAAAGTATGGAAGCAAGGGGGTCAGAGACGAGGAACAGCCTGTACTTTACTTCAGACGGAACGTTTTTCTTTCACGAAGCGACGAAGAACAAGTCAAAGAGGCCAAGACTCTGGAATTGCTCTACGCCGAAGCCAGACACAATGTCTTGGAAGGTGAGAAATAATAATAAGAGTATATATTTGAATACAATACTCGATTGCAAATGAAAACTTGAACGTGGGCTCGTGTGAAAACCTCTTTGCTGCAGGCAGGTATCCCTGCGAGGGTCAGGCCAGGTACGCGAGTCTCGGAGCTCTTCAGGCTCGCATAGAGCTGGGACCCTACAACGCGCAGACTCACACTCTGGCATACTTCCGTCGTCACAGAGGAAGATTCTTACCGCATCACTTTACATCGCCAACGCTATTATTGGGATTGGGTCTTGGCTTGGGTCTCGTAGGAGGCAAAGGCGCGCCGGAGGTTCGACTTCTGGAACAGTATAAAAGAATACCTCCCCACACAGGGACTAATGCGAATCCTAGAAAGCTGATCAGGAAGTACTTGGAGTTTTGCTGGGGGCTTCCTTGTTACGGTGCAACTTTTTTTCAAGGCCAGATTGAGCGCCCTGTGAGGGGTCTCGCCTCCTGGATCACGCACCGAGATCTACCAGTCCTCGTCGCTATTAATGCTTTGGGTGTTTACATAGTGGATGACGCGCAGTGTGTACGTATCTGGAGAAGGAAAAGAGATAAACTGACCATGAAATTTCAACAGAAGTTGATCATAATTTATGCAGCTTTTTCATATACTTTTGAAACACGGATTCACAGAGCCTGTTGCTCGGTCTGAAATACTCTGAGCTCAGTTGGGAAATGGCGAAACCGTCGGACGAGGGAAATCCCGATTGTTTGCCTTGCCTGTTCCTCCAGTTCCCTGTCCGGGAGAACGGAGCCCATGTTTTCAAAATTCTACAAGTATTCTCAAGACAGGTATATTTTCTGATATGTGTTTTTGGAATTCCAGTGCACGTCTCATATTCTTGCGTGCGTGTTGCAAAATTTCAGCTCATTACTCGATACGACCGACAAGATTTGACACGACAGATTTATCCATTTCAGGCGATAATGATGGATACTCTGATCTCTGGATTTGCCGAAGAAAGTAAGAGGAACAACGCTCGATGCGATTCGAGCAGTGTTAGCCGATCCTCGGACATCACTGTCACGGCCAATGCCAATTGCTTCACTAACAAACTGAGCAAATTCACGCTAGCTACTTTTGACGACGAAGGTAACGAATCGATGTTTCGAACCGAAAACTGAGATATTTTCAAACCTGGAACTTAAGAGCTGGAAATGTTTACAGGGCGTTGTATCGGACAAATGGGATCGTGGTCCTTTCAATGAAGCTACTCGTAGGACTATAATCTTGACAAGAAATAGGAAGAGAAGATATTTTCCACCTTACAAATTGTGAAAATCGATTTCCCAACAAGCTTGGAACGGTATTGCACTCGCAAGGGAGTCGTATTTTGGAATATGATTGTGGCAACAACGACATTGTACGGTATCTCTACAACTCATGATTTTCGAAGAAATATATACGATAAGCGAACGAAAAGTGGACAAGTAACATTATGATTTTTTTCTCTAGTAGCATCTAGAGAAAAACCATACATGAAGTGTTCTATGAAAAGATTAAATTTATTTGCAGGCTTTTTGAATCGTAGACGACAATATTCTGGATTCACATCTAGATGGTCGATTTTATTTACATGGCATGATAAATAACGGCTAGCCGAGGGTCTGCTCTGAGATTTTCAAGCAGCATTCTGTAACGATCAGTTGCCAATTCGCGACACCGATTCAACTGCATCTCAAGGGTGTTGAGATTAAATATAGCTTCGGTCATCTCAGCTTGAAATTGTTCTTCGTCCTCTGGAGAGTACTCGTGTACCTGATTGGCAGTCGATACAGATTATCAGATTTTTGTTCCATTTGTATAGAAAAGCAAACAAATACATTTCCACGTCATTACCTGGCTATGTCGAGCCTGGTGCTGCCTCAAATACTCGCTGGTTTTCTCAAAGGTTTCTAGTATACCATTGGCTCGGTTAACTAAATTTTGTTTCAATTCGGTCAAACAGTCTTGTCGCACCTGGAGGGCTTCAGTTTTACTCAACCGAGCGGGGTTACCCAAGCGAGCTAGATACGGACCCAAGTAGTCCATTTCCTTCACTACTTCTCGCTTACTCTGAGCCCTGAGTATCTCTTCCTGTACAGAAATACAGAAGAGAAACGTAGAATTCAGACTCCGGCTTCACATGGATCGAATTATTTATAATATTTTTGTTCTAATTGTTTATTATTATCTTCTACCCTCGCAAACATCCCAGCTTTAGCCTCCTCGTTTCTGTTTCTATCGAACAATGAGATTGATAAGATAGGCAGCGAGTATTCCAACGAGCGGGCTTTCAAAAATGATTTCACTTCGTCTTCCGCGCCCGCGACCAAAGTTCTACATAGTTCCTCGTCTTTCAACTGCTTGTCAAGTTCGTAGTAGAGAACTAAAGATTTTTCGGGCGGCGCCATAGGGTCTGGCTGAAACCAAAACATCCGGAGGTACACCGAGAGATTGGAGAATCGGAATCTGATAACCGAAGTCTCATGAGTTATTACATTATATCCAGTTGTCGTATCGGGATTGAAAACGAGGCGCTCTCCTCTGTCCGTTGGGAGCGGCTTTGCAAAGGTTCGAGTAGCTCGCGTGCCCTTGCCTCTTTCGTAATGATATTTCAGCCGTATCTCATTATCCCCAATAGCAAATTCTCTGATACCGATATCCTTGCTCGCCGGTATAGATTCGTCTCTGTGATATCTCTCTGTTATTCGCTGTGAATACAAGTTATATTTAATAGGGACGAACGTAATTTCAATCTACACAGATAACCCGGAATAGAGTCACGCACCCAAACAACTCGAATGTATTCTTCTATCAGGGATGTAGTTTTCTCAGAGACGTAGTGGACGTACCTATTTCATAATTTTAATCTTCATTATCTCTACCGTTTATCTAGCATTGATCGGTATATGTCCGCAAACACTCAATTTTACCTATAATAGAGGCGATCCTGGCGATTGACGAAGTGTTGCGCAAGGTAGGAGGGGTGCATATCGATGCGTGCCAAACCATCCAAGCGAACGGTGTCGTAAAAAACTATTGAAGTTTCAGAGTCCGTGGCACTGTCGCTCAGAAAATATCTGTGTTCTTCGAAACCGACGATAATAATTATATTATTACTTATTCTTACAATTTACATACATTCATCTTTTTCCTGTTGTATCACCTTTGCACGCGTCCGGACGCCCTCTGTGGTAAAAATCAGCGATCGATTCGGTATCCAGATTTTTTACTGTTTTGTAAAGTCGGTCCGCCCTATTCGCGAAGTTCTCATAGATAGCGGTGGGACTCGTGTATTCGTAGTCTTCGAACACCGTAATTTTTTGTACCAGGCCATCTCTCTGAGCGTACGGAGCGTACAGTTCTAATTTTGCTTTTTTATAAAGTAAAATCTTGCTTCCACCCGGATAACGTCTTTCAAAATCTAAACATACAAACGGAAGAAAGAGATTATTTGGATTGAATTTGGCAATTTTTACTGACAAATAATTTTTATTTAACAGTTATGCTATGGCTCATGCAGCCTACCGATGCTGGATATTGCAATTTTTTCCACCCAAGACGCAGGCATATCCAAATGCTTATCCATCTGGATGTTGAGCTCTCGCTCAGTCTCCTCTTCGTCGACACCTCTATTCGACCATGGCTCTCCGGGAAGCAGATGCTCCCAAAGCTTTGGCCGGGTCAAGTCCCAGTCAATGGACGCGCATCCATCGCCGCAGAGCTGCATGTTCACCCAGTAATTCTGATCGTTCCAAATGCTCTCTACTCCCAGATATAAATTGTTGGTCTCATTATCTCTGGGATAATAATAGTCTCCCGAAGCAGGTTCGATGAAAATTGGCTCCCTCACTTCATCTCTGCGAGGACCGTCTTCTTCCGGCAGTATTACCACCCACGAATGGATTCTGTATCCCCAATATTCGTCCGGAGCTGGACGTTCTAATTCCTGTTATAATAATCACGATTCAATTATATTCCTGGATTAAAAAGTTCCCTTACTTCATATTTTCAAGTCTCGCAGGTGCCGGTCAACCTTACAATTATCATTTTAACTCGTTCCTCTTCCTGCCGCTTCGCCTCGTCTTCCAGCTTTTTCCGTTCTCTAGCTTCCATCTCTAGTAAGAATTTACTCCTCATGTCTGGCGGTGGTTTGAGGCAATATCTGGACGTGTCGGGAGGCAAAATCTCCGGCTCTGGCTCATCCTGCTTCGGTAGGTACGGACAATCCTTTCGGGTACGATCGCAACGGACTTGTTCTCTGCTGGCGTAGCCGCTCACAACGTACGCATCGTAGCCTTGACCCAATAGAAGACTCGTCAACACCGTGGAAATTTCGAAAGAATTTCCCTTTTGTCGCCGAATTACTCTTGTCGGAGAACAGAGGCGGTCTGGCTAAAAAAGTACACATGACTCTGAGATTTGAATGGCAAGAAAATGACCATTTTTATTCGACGAATCATTAAGTTTCCTTGTAAGGTTGTTCGGAGAACACGAAGTTTCAGGAAAGTACAGCACATACCTACAGTCTCGCTACCGAGAAATATACCGAATCGAATTTCATAACGTGGTCAATAATTATTAAGTATTTAGAGACCATAAGATCGTCGGGATGCTGCGATTTCAATTGTCACTTTGAATTTCCCGGGACGCGTCGTACGCATGCGCAAGCCTCGAAAGCCGGCCAATCGCGTGCTCTTTCTCTGTCACGGGAGCCTTCCCGCCCGAGAGTCGGACAATTGAACATCGGCAGCGGTCCGCGTGCGCGTTAAAGTTGCCGTGTTATTGTTCAAGTATAATTAGTGATAAAAGACAGTTAAGTGTGATAACGGGATCGAACGAGTGGGTAAATTTGTTTAGTATTCATTGGACCAGAGTGACGGCTACTTGGTAGCACGCGGCATCGGAAATTCAACCTAAAATTGCGCGATTCAAAGACGTTCAAATTCACGTCGTCACCGTCAGTTGTTAAAAATCGGTGGAGCAGAGTTCAGCGATAGTAAAAAGTGACTGTGGGTAATAACAAGTGAAAGTCAGTGAGTGTCTAGTATAGGATTGAGCTGTCGTCGAGGGAAAAAGGATTGTACAGCCTTCGGTGAGTATTCATTCTATTGTTTCGACAGTGAATCTCCGCTTCATGTATTATTCGTGTATTATCATCATAACGGTCGATTTGTACGCGCGGACAACTTGAATAGATGAGCTAGTTCCGTTGAATGTTGCGTAAAATGACAATTCTCACATTCGAACGCGTCATCTTTCGATTTATTTACACATTTTCGTTGGATTAAATGCGAAATTCGAATCCGGTTTGAAAACAAGAGTGAACGTCATCGTGGCGACACCCGTGAGCTTAGTTTCGAAGCGTATATTTCGTCCGGTCGGTAACTCTGACCTCCTTACCCACATGCGTACGTATACATCAGGTGTTTAGCACAAAATCCAAATCAATCTGATGCTAGGTGACAGCAGCGTTCTTATAAGTCGTCGATAGTAGATTTTCAGTACATCGTGATTCTCGTATAAAGAAGAGCATAATACAGAAAAGAACAGTCGGTCGCGTGATTCGTTCAGCAAAAATGAAGTATCTTTCGTGTTTCAAGTATCGCCTCCTCTTGTCATTCAGATCGATGGGAGCTCAGTTTCCGGACAAAATATTTCTCAAAGGGCCAACCACTTGTTGTTTTTCCATATGGATATCAGACCTAATTTTGATGTGATTGCTAACTGACTGGCAACTCATGAATCACCTCTAAATAAACTGTTTAACAATTGGTAACGCGATTTTTAAGTCAGCCGAAAAAAAAGATGTAGCGAAAAATGTCATAGCTATCGCGATTTCATGTTGAATGACAAGGATATGCTTGGTCGATCGAGTCGAGTAAAGGTGATAGAAAAACAACTTCTCGTTTAACGTTTTACTCAATTATGTACCATCAGATCGAGTGACAGAGTCTCACAATCAGACGGTCCGAAAACGCACCGCAGGTAGATAATATGTATGTTCGTACGTGATAGCAATGACTATTCATGTAACAAGTTATCTGCTTCGTATGTGAGTCTGATAATTCTGAATATCGGAAGTATGGCCTAGTTTAAACGTATAATACATATACTCACGTTACCGCTCACGCACGGCGTACGAGATAGATATATGTCGCGGTGCAGGTGCAAAACGAGCATCCCTCCGCGTCTAAACTACGGGCAAAAGCTTAAACAGGGTACGTTCACGTATGTAGGTAGGTATGTACGGAGGTATACGATCCTCGGCTAAGGAGGGTATAACCTACCTTGTATACCTATAGCTCTGCGTGCCTACGGTATCACTACTGCGTACATACCTATACCTACCTACCTACGGCTGACGATGAGAATTAGTGGGTGGTTGGTCGGAAACCCCCCGTTTCTACCCCGTGCCGAACCACCCGAACCTTCGCCACCCCCGCTTTCCCCTAATACTAACTAAATTCTCTCGAGGTGTGGGTGACCAGCGACGTGGACGACGTGGACGAGATACCGCCGCCGTGCGGCAGCTGCACCAGGGGGTTCTCAACCCGGTTGCACGTTAACAATTGTTCCATTCTCGCGTTTTACTTCACCCATATATCTGCACCCATGCGACGGATCGAAATCCCCTCTTTCTTCAAATTATTGTCACATATGCGTTGTTTATGCAAATTGGTGTTAATCGACGTTTCTCCCACACGCAGGTGGACATCTTTCTCTGAGCCGATCGTTTTGTTACGTCACTCCACGTCTCAGTCATAAACCAACGTGCGAGGAAACAACGCGCGTACCTACTACTGATGCGGCTTGTATTTATGTATATGCGCAAGACCATAACCTACGACAAGATTCCCATACGCGTTCCGTTGGCGTTGATGCGGCGGATTGGGAAGAGGGGATGGAGCGCAGAGCATCTCTATCGGTATGTGAAATAATTCTTATTACTTGTTGCCGGTTCCATAAAAATTTCACCGCAAATTCCACCATAGGGAATAGGGACGTATAGAAACTATAGTTGGATGAAGTCGGCTCGTTCGTATGTGTAACGTATGTACATATGGTAGTGCGGGTCGGCCACTGCGATACTTGTGCGTTCAACTATACACGCGTAGTCGCCGGGGTAGGAGCCTAAACAAATATGTAACACAATTTGGTTATCTGTGAAAAATTCTTTATCTATACGAGTCTATGCGCGTCTGTGGTACGTACAACGAAGGTCGACGTTATTTTTATCCGTCCACTTTTTCTTCGTACAAAAAAAAAACAAAGAAACCTGATCAATGTTCTTTATCGGCACCTTCTTCGCGAAACTTCGCGTATATGGAGAGGCTCAGAACGTATAAGTACATTCTGACAACTGGCCCACTTTCGAACCGTGAAATTCTTGATATCGCGGTGCCGCTACCCTTCTCTAACAATTACTTACCCTCATATATCGCAAATTGTTGCAACGCCACGTGCGTAACGGGTGTGTGTGTGTGTGTGTGTGTGTGTATATGTTTCACTCCGGCCAACCCACGCGCGCTTTATATTCATATATACATATACCTATATCCAGTATCCACATGGTACGTATGTGTGTAGCTGATATACACCGAAGGTTTGAGCGAGGGAGGGCCGGTCGGGCGGACGAGGGGGGCCAGCCTCTCGCTGATTACGTCGCGAGGATATAGCCGCGGCGTACCTACTCCGTAGCTGGCGGTATATGTGTATGTACATAGGGGGTAGTGCAGGGTACATGAGGACGGCGAGTACCGAGTATCTGCAACGTCCCCCTCCTGCCCCCCTTATACCGCGTTTGCCGCGCGTCTCGGCTCCCAGCTCCGTAGCTCCGAAGCTCTAGGCTAGAAACGCGGAGGGTCTGGTAGGACGTCGGCTATAGAGCTAGGATATACGCCATACTCACCACCGGCGGTGCCCCCCAGGGGGTTAGTCAGGGGTGGTATATTGACGGCCGGCGTCGCGAGGGCGCCTATATTTAGTGCCGGAGAAACGACGTGTTTCCAGAAGCGTCCTTGTGCGGATACGACGACGCGTCCTATACGGGGAACCAAAAACCTTGCGCCAATAGGTGGACATGATGCATCTTTTCTCGGGGTTCAAGTAATTCCGATGCCTTTATTGCCTATACTTATTACTCGGCTTCGGTCTTCCGCGGCCCGATTGTTGAATTTCTCGCACCTACGGTGCACGTATTGTTTACGTATTACACACTATATGTCGTACACAACTACACATCGGCGGATTACCGTTGAATCAGGTGAAGCATACTGCCGCGACAGTTGCAACAGATGAGAATGGCTGTAATTCGATATCTGACGCGAATAAAAGTCCCTTAAAGATCGAGAGCCGCGTTTGCTACAGGTCGTATGTTGAGATTCGGGTATCGGTCGGTCCAGCATCTGTTTAACGTCAACGTAAGAGGATACAACGAACTCGTGTTACACGTCTAGCAAATGCTCAATTTTTGTTTTGTTTTAATATCTCGTCGATGACCCGGTCTGTTTAATTACGCGACCGTACATCACGAGTTCGCCTGTATACTTGGCTGCAAGTAAGCCAGGTAGACTGGCTGTACAGATATAGCGGTAGAGGTATAAATTCGCGGTAGCTGCGGCCAGCAGGGTGCGGGCATAGCCAGAGGGAGAAGGCGAAATTGCGACGTCGTCCAGGTACATTATAAACGGAGCCCGGTCGCGTTTCCCTTTATCCGGGCATAGGGTACGCGTAGTACCTACAACGTACAGAACTCGTGTGCGAGGATCGACCGAGAGAACCGCGTAGTCGTTTCCTAGAAGGCCCTTATCCTCCGACTCTCACCAACCTCGGCTGCGGAAGGGCCCCAAGGCCGCAGGCTTCGGAGCTGGGACTCGTAGGCGTGGTAGGGCCCCGGCCCGACCCGGCCCGACCCGACCCAAAAAGCCCCCTGTCCCTCGCTGCCAAGTCCCCGGAACAAGGGTCTTTAAAACTGCCGGGAATTCTCGACTACTGAGAAATTAAACCCGAACGCGAGCAGGTACGATGAAATTTCTTTGCGAACGATTGTGATTATACGTCTTGGGAGAAGTTTGGTCGTCTAACTCGAGGCAGAACGGAGTTGCACTTTGAAGTTGCAGGAAAGTTGCAGCGGCCTGACGTTATAGAGGTAATGCAACGTAATGGGAGCGTCGGAGTCGTATGAATGAGCGTCGCGCAACAAGTTGCCACTAAAAACTCTCGAGTCCGCTTCAGTCGAGTTCTGTTCGTTATACGTCTATATGTGCTCGGTTTCCCTCCTTATACCAGCCGTTATACACCCTCTGGCCTTTAAAGTCTTCCTATTAAAGCAGATCTATCATAACACTCGTTGTCAGGCCGCACCGGCATGATTCTAGTAGCCTCAATCTAACCTGCCCGCGATCACGTTTCTGTCATACCTACCTTATACCTGCGCATTCCGCGAATGCGCGCTAATTTCACAAAGTCCAGGAAAACTGTACAGCCTTGTTCCTCGATGCGCGAATATTGTATCGAGGGTGAGTGCATGCGGCATATACTCGATAGCATACATCGATGGGAGAGAGTGGGATTTCAATTTGCATCTTTGCGGGTATATTTGAGTCGTATTGGGTATAACTTACCGGTATACCTACCGCGAGTAGAGAGCACGGCCGGAAGTTGAACGCGTTGTTCGGTGCGCGGTGAAAAGCCAGACCTGCAGGGTCTCGGATTACGTGCGGCTTCGACGGTGCATCCGGTGCGCAGGGAAGAAATTTTAACGGTCGCCAATAATCGACGTCGATTATCGAACGTATCGCCCTGTGCCGCATGGCACATTCGCGTTTCAATTCATACATATGCATACTCGTACACACGCGCTGCACGCACACACATTAACCGGCACGAGTGATATGTGTTTAGCTTACGGCGTACGAACGAGACCCTTCGCCAATTAGCTACTATAACATCCATGTAAGAGTTGTAATCATTCGCGGATAAGAAAAAAAGAGCGAGGACAGGGAAAAACCGCAAGAATTTTTACCGCGGAATGTGTGGACTATGGAGGGGAAACGAGGAGGTCACCTATAGCTAGATCCACACGATTCGCGTTTGATAATCGGTTCGCGAAAAAACGTTCAAATCATCGCAAGTCGTTGACTACGACGGGGCTATCGCGCGGTATAGGGTGCGGGGCGCCGAGAGATATCCGCGGTTTCGTGGCTGTCTCTGAACTTTTCCAACACCCCGTATACGTGTATGTACCTACTGCGTAGAATGCTACGAAGGTATAGCGAGGTTCGCGATGGGCCTGCAGGATACATAAGGGAGCTCTTTATGTGGCACATAGGCGCTGCTGCCCGGAGTTCGCTCGGCGTGTGACGCTCAAATTACCTTGGCTACCCCTCCGTCCTTCCCCCCTTATTTCACCCTGTCCTGGCTCTTCGCCGGCCCGCCTTTCACCCTTTGCAGCCGACCGACGTACGAGCAGACGGACGGACCGAACGACCGCCCGCTCTCACCCCCAAATCCCCCCTGCCGCCCGCGAACTGCCTATAGATATACGTAGCTGTAGAGGTACACGTACGAACGTACACACGTAGCGGGAATCCGCGAGCGTGTATATATTCCGTACGAAGCGCAGCAAGTGTGTGTGTGTGTGTGTGTGTGTTCGCGCGGATCTCTCTCCCTCCCTCTCTCTCTCTTCTCTCTGTGTGAAACGCGGCCAGCGGCAGACAGGCACCGCGGGTCACCGCCTTCCCGTCCCCTGACTCCCCCTCGCGCCGCCCTTGTTATTAGTCGACGGCGTATACCTATATACGTATACAGACGCATACATATAGGTGTGCACACCCTAAATTCACTCGGTCGCGTTGGAACGCGCACAAATTTTGCCCCGAGGTGAGAAGAGCAACGAGAGCAACCTCCCGCGCTTATTATCTCTCCCAGAGACTCCGCGTATACCCGCGATCCCCTTCTCTAGATTCGCAATTCTTCGTATGATACCTATATATGTATTATGGGTACAATCGGGGTAGTCTAAACACGTATATAGTTATACATATATTCAAACGTCGAAATTCAAACTATTACATCTCGTATTACGAAAATAATTGATATTATATACATACATACATATATGTATATGAATCCACATCTATATCCATATACCTATACATGTATAGAACAGATACGGCGTAGGTGATCCGCGATTACGCATCCACCGTCTCCGCAGCGTGTATGTACATATATTTACTCGCATGGACCGCACGGGAGGGTAAGGGGGAGTCGGGGAGAGACCTGGGACGTCGGGAACGCGCGGCGTTGCGTTGATTACTTGGTCGCGAGGTCGCGGGCTTCGTCGTCGCGGGAAGGTCGCCCTTCTTCTCCTCCTGCTCCGCTCCGTCCACCTCGCAATTCGGTCGCGCCTGTCGTGCCCGTTACTCGAATTTAAACCGCCTCGACCTCGCAGCCGCGGGTCTAGCGCAACGTACATACTGCCTACAGGTACCTATACTACACCTACGTGCAGAAGCCGCGCTGCGCCAAGCGAGGGACTCGCCAAGTAGCCAATCTCGAATCTTGCGCGCGATCTTCGTCTGCGCGCCCCAAGACCCCCTCCCCCTCCCCCTTCCCCTTAGAGCGAATTACTCGCGCGTGCATCGGTATGGGTGTATAGTTAGGCAGGCAGGGAACGATGGAACGAACCTCTTTCAACGAGCTACGCGTGATACGTGAACGCGATCGCGATCGCGGGTTCCATACGCTATTCGGCCAACTCGCGTGGTGAGTCATGCATCGCGAGCTTCCTGTTGCCGGCCTGCTTGCCTGCCTGCCTGCCGGCCTGTTCCCTGCCACCCTTCGTCCTCCCGTTGCCTCCTGCCCGTCCCTTTTGTCTGACGATCCGTCCGTCCATCCGCCTCCTCGCGCGGTGGCCGCAACACCGTCGGCTCGTCCGTCACCCGCAGGGTTAAGGGTCTCCTTTTATCTCCACCAACATAGAGTGTACGTATACGAGGTATACGAGCAGTTGGACCGCGTGGCGTGGGTGTCTATATATATATTCACGTTGCGTATGGGTTCCAAAATGTATAGCGTATACTACACGTGGTATCGATATTGGTATCGCGGTGCAGTCTTGGCATACACAAAATTGTATTATGCCTGATATACGCATACATATACAAACAGACTCTATCCGCTCATACGTGTTTCTTGGTAATTAATCCAACCTTTGACCACCTTTTAGCGCGCGCACGGCGGACAATCGATCCGCGGTGGACCGGGATAGGAGCGTAACGCTTGTCCGTCGAGCGTGAATCAGAGAATTGGATCTGATATTGAAATTTACACTTCTTGTCCCAGTCATACTCACAATCTCTCTTGCGCCCGCGAGCGGCAATAAGCCGCGCGAGCTTCGCTGCAGTTTGAAATACATATAGCTATAATGTACTTCTGTACACACTATACGCACGGTCGCTTATCGTTTATCATTTTCTAACGTCTCAGACTCGTCTATCGCATGTCCGCGGTGTGGGTGCTGCTTTACTTTGCTCGGTACTCGGATAGGATCGAAGGTACGGAACGTGCAGAGGGACACGAGAAAGGGAGAAAGACGGAGATGGCCCGCGAGAGAGCGAAACGGCACCCGGGATATATATGTATATATATATATATACACATATATAAGCTATGCGCGGCCTGTCGCACACCCAAACTACCCAAAATAGAATTGACCGCTGAATATTGTGACCGGTACCCGACTACCTACTATACCTATACCCTTGTATATAATATACACCCAAGTTATACCTAGTCGGAATACGCGGGTCTCGTCGACCTCGAGCAAAGTAGCGCCGCGCGGTAGTTTTGACCGTCAAAATTTTCGAGCGAGACCGCGAGCGGGAGCGAGGGAAATACGAAGACGAGGAGTGGAGTATACCCTGGCTGTACGGGTCCCTGCGGCCTGCAGGCTGCAGGATATGCCGCGGCGGTGCATCATGCGGGTCTCGCGATCAGCGAGCCGAGTGTCGCAGCTGTCGCCCTTGCTTCCCGCTCTCGCACAAAGGCCCACTCCTCGCGACTCTCGTTCTCCCGTTCTCTTGGTTTCGTAGAGCGTTATAACCCAACCCAACCCAACCCAACCCAACCCAACCCACCTAAACCCGAACCCGAACCGTAGTTCGCTCCGTGTGCGAGCCGCGATATAATAGGCGCGCGTATGTATAGGGCGACGTCTTTCGCGCGTGTGCCGACGTGTACACGTTAGTCGGGGACGTGGGTAACGCGTCGCGTCATCGTCGCCGGTACCTGCCTGCCGCGAGCAGAGCCACCGAAGCACGTAATGCCGAGCGCCGAGCACCGAAAGGCGCGCGGAATCGCGGACCCTCGCATCCTGTCTGTCATCCAGGATGGCTGCCTTGCCGGTATAGCCCCCTTCCTACCCCCCTTATTCCTGGCTCCGATACCCTCCGCTTCTGTATGCCGGTATGGGTGAGTACGATACCCCGCCGCAGCGTGTGTCTTTGCGAGCTGACTGACGATGAAACCCAGCGCGCGGTAGTCCGCGTATACCTGGGTATGACCGTACCCAAACTATACCCAAAGTTTCCCCATACCTACCTACCTCGAATACGAATATACCAATATACCAATATACCAATATAACACGTAGAGGTATTCGTATACCAGAGTGCAGCCGCGCCACCCCTAATCCCCGGGTACCTACTGCCGCGTTGACAAAATAATCTTATTCCATGGTCACGTAAAACGTTTGCGTCTGCCTACAACCAAATCTCTCGCCAAGTGCATTTCTCACCAGATATCTGCATTACAGCTCCGAAAAGTTTACATGGATCGTAATTGTCCGTATCAATCAGCCGAAACTTATAACTCGGTTATTATTATTATTTTGTGTTCCTTTATATCAGGTCGGATGCGGGGAGCCTATATTATTGCAAAGCGTTGGCCGGGTTGCGCGTATGCCGTTTAATTATCTCAAATTTCTGAAACACGCGGTGGCGGTCGGAAAAGGACGGTTCGGCGCCGTTGGGCGTTGCGAGCGAAATTTTCCGTGGAAACACAAACTACGCCGCCTCGTTCCAAGGGTTGGCGCGGTGGCGATGGCGATGGCGATGGCGATGGCGATGGCGATGGCGATGGCGTCAGCGTTGGTAGTAGGTAGGGACCGTGGCGATGGTAATGGTGCTGGCGGTGGTGGTGGTTGTTCGTATAGCAGGGCGACAAAGGAGGACGAGACCGACCGTGAGACGCGGGACGGGGCCGCGAGGGTGGAAGTCTAGGGGGATTCGAGGGGGAGGGACGGAGGGATGAAGGCCCAAGGGTGAGTCGGGTCGCGAGGGACGCAGCGCGACCAGCTAAATAACGGCCCGCGCCACCCCGTCCTTCGGTCGGGCGGCTTCGCCGTGTTTTCTCCGCTTCCAAAGCTGCGATGCCGGTTTTCCTTATTTTCCAGCCAACCTACATTCTACGTACAAAGTTACTCGCTGCACACATTCCTCGACAGTCTGTCACCCACAATAATCCATGCAGCCTTCACGCGCTTGCACTTGCACTTGCACTTGCACTTGCACTTGAATCGCTGAATGAAAAACAATCATATACTTCTCAATTATATGGTTTATCAATTGTTTTTCACCAACTTTGATTTTCGTACCGCGTATTGTTATCATGTGATTGCATATGCGTGGACTTGGGTTCGCGAAAGTATGAGCAGAATAGATTCAATTTTCCAACTATTCGACTATACCCTGTCGCTATGCGACAATAACAAACTTGTTCACCCCTTGCCGTTCGTATTGCACATGTGGACCTGAGATATCGAAAATAATGCCTATGTGTACGCTACAGCGAAGGCACAGTTCGAGAAAAGTATTCTTCGGACCAAATAATCCCTGTTCTATTCTCTAATTTTCGTAGAACATGTATATATAGATATATGTGGGTGTGCGCGACATTCGCGGTGTGTAGGTACCTATACCTATACAGTCAGGTCAAGTCCTCAAATTATACACGTGCATGCCACGGTATACAGGTATCTGGGTAGTTCTCGGGAATTGCACTATACACTACCGAAGAAATGAACGGATGTTTTTCACCTGCAAGTTGACCTTGACTCATATTATCATTGCCTATATTTACATCGCAAAGCGGTCGCATATTCATTTACCATCGAATCAACAACTGGGTCACTTACACCAATTGCGCCATGAACGCAGTTTGTTCGGGCTAATCATAGGTGTACCTACATTGTCGCGTATTGTGGTACATAGACCCCCGAAAAAGTCTAAATCCACTAAAGGAAAGAAATTTGAATTGTTGCGCATTGTACATGACACGGAACATAACGTATGTGAAATAAGGAAAACATGTAAAACAAGGAAAAATATCGAAATTAAAACAAAATTAATATCAATCTAATCAAATTATCATTACAATGATACACCTACATGCATTTCTCATATTTCATCTCCCTCAATGTGACCAGAGTTGGTGAAAACAAAAGCTAAAAGTGGCAGATCAGAAATGCACGAAAAAACGAAAATCAACAATCAACTTCGCCGCTGCTGATCTATACAATGTTCTCGTAAAGGTGTAAATATGGATTATCGATGCATGAAAATGTGTGTAGGTACAGATGGAAGACAAATAGATATAATGTAGCAATTCGCGACTCTGGGAGCGGAGCATAACCCCGTAGGTACGTGTTCTTTGCAACTTCCCTTGTTCTTAGTCGTCGCGGCGGTTCGTGAGGGTTTTCTCGCGAGGTCGGAACCGCCGCGGTCGGTCGCCGCTTCTGCCTTTATGTATTTACACCGGGGTGGGTTCTGGTCGGTACCTAGTATATTACATAGAGGCACCGGGGTGGCCCAGGGTGGCCCAGGGTGGCGGGCAGAAGGGTGGCCAGAGGTTGGAAAAGGGGGGTAAGGACGAGGCGAATGGCAAGGCGAGGCGGTGGGCCACCGAGGGTTATACGGGGGTTTAGAGGCAGGAGGGAACGTTAGGAGACAGCTGCAGGCCATGCGAGGGTCCGCTATATACCGTGAACCGTCGCTGCTGCCTTCGCCGTTCGCCGTTCGCGTCGTCGCTGCCCCGTCCCTGGCGAGTGAAACAGGCCGTTTACCACGCTCGCTATCTGCCCATCTCTCTCTCCCTCTCTCTCCCTCGCTCTCTTCCGTACCTTGCCGCGTCTCCGTCCCCGCCGATCCCTTGGCGCCCCTTTGCCCTTAGCCGCGCCGCGATGCGAACCCGCGACGGGGTCGACGCCGAGTTAGACGGGGGGAGGGGGAGGGAGGGTTCGATGGAGGGAGGTTGCCGGCGTCGCGAGTCCGCGGACGGTCCGGCGTCCGTACAGCCCACAGTCGTGCGTCGCGGTACATCGCGAAAGGACTACCGTCTGAACCTTGGCTGATTGAGAGATCGAGAGAGTACCCGACCGGCTAAATATCATAAATATTGCGTTATTATCACTGTCATCGAGGACAGAGGCAACCCGCGTTAATTATACCCAGCCAACGTTTCACGCTATTGTCCAACAGCGCGGACGTCCCTTATGCCTGTTTATCTCGGTACAACCTGTACAACCTATCGGACACGTATACGCGTGGTTGAAGGTTAGAAACGAGTAGAAGACAATAACAAAGTGTCGGATTTGTCGCCAATAAAGTGAAATTGAAAAGAACTGGCAAACTTTTCAAGGTGACGGGAACGTTGCGTCGATCGAACATCATTTGGGACAAGGTACATGGATGTGGTGACGAAAAAAAAATTGGAAAAAAATAATAATTGAAAACAGTGATCGGTTGCCTCGTGGTTATCGTAGGGCGTCGTAATAACATATTTCCCGCGTGCAACGAGGACTGGTTATACCGAAGCGTGGTGGTTTACGACCAGGTGGGGATCTGGAGTGGGGAGAGGAGAGCAGTGCAGTGTTTCATTCATAAAAAAGTTCTTTATTACATTCGGCGCATGTGCTATCCAACGCGCGACCGACTCAACCTATCATTCTCGGTCTTTCGTCTCTCTCGCTCTCCCCGTTGCCTCTTCTCACGGGGCAAACCGTAACTCGGACGAAACATACCTATCGTGCGTAGTTGGCAGGCAAGAAAAACAACAAAGCGGCGAGACCACGAGGGCGCGTAAACGATTAAACGGGAAATTAGCGAGAGACGATCCGTATCGTGCCGATTAAAAACTTTTTTTTCTAATTTTAACGGTTCACCGATACTCCAAGTGTGAGAAGTTTACGCAATTTGCATATCCGCGATCGCTATGAGGGGCGAATCTGCGGCCCGACCCGGGAAACGTCCGCTGCGGGCGCTTTCGGCCGCCGAAAAAATGGAAGCTATCCAGCGGGTGCACGAGGGTGGAAGCAAGGCCTCGGTCGCGAGGGACATCGGCGTGCCGGAATCGACGCTGCGGGGATGGTGCAAGTCCGAGCACAAGATAAGAGGAATGGCGCGTAACTCGTGCACCCCGGACAGCGAGGCGCACTCCCCGGCTTCCGGCTCGGTGAACGCCAACAACTCGTCCTTCGCCGGCAACAGCGAGGACGAGGGATGCAACGGCAAGAGACAGAAGATGGAAGTGGACGGGGCCGCCACGGCCAGCGACCACCTGGATGCGAAGCTCGAGAATGGACAGCCGAAGATCGACTACGCCGCGCTGATGGCCAGCGTGGCTGCCATCAGACCCGAGAACGGCGGATCCCTGCTGCTTCAGCAACTCGGCCTACTGTCGTCGGCGACCACGGCGATCGGCAAGAATTTACTCCAAGTACCGTCGACCGGGGGACTCGGAGCACAGAGCAACTCGGTCGTGGGTCTCGTGGAGAACGGACTGCGGTACACGAGGAACACGGGGACGACCAAGAGACAACAGAGCACCTCGGCTGCGGCTCCGACCCAACTGGACACCGTCGAGAAGTCGGGATCCAGAAGCAGCCTGCCGCCGGCGGCCGAGGCGCCGTTCACGCCGGCACCGGCATCGCCGAGGAAGACCGAGAACCACCAGCATCAGCATCAGCACCAGCACCAACACCAACACCTGGGCAAGACGAAAAAGGAGAGCGAGAGCGAGGGTGGAGCCGCGAACAAGATTGACGAGGCTCTGTGGCTCTGGTTGACGCAGCAGCAGCAGCTACTCGGTCAGCAGTCTGCGATATTCAACCCCGGCGCAAACCAGGACCTCGGGGGTTCGTGGTTTTGGAAATGGTACAAGCAGTACGGTTTCGCGCCTGCCGCACCGGCGCCTGCGCCTGCGGTAGCGAAAAAGTCGCCCACCAAGGCGAGGGCCCTGCTCGACAATGTGCTGGGAAACAACAACAACAACAGTCACAACAACAACGAGAATGTGAAGAGGATGCAGGAGCCGAATCCCGAGACTACGGACGACCAGCTGAGTACGGAGGAGGCGGTAGCACACGGGGAAAAGTTTCTCAAGTGGTTAGAGAAATGTTCGGAACCATCGGTATCTCGTATGCAAATAATGCAGTTCAGATATCTTTTGGACAATTTGAAAACGTGCAGGAAACCCTGTTCCGGTCTGAAACGCAGTAGGAAATGAATCGAAACCGTTAAGAGATTATATTTATTATGGGTGTGTTACGTAGGTATGTATAATCAGGGGGTTGATATTACGGAAAACAGAAACGATTCTCTTGTCAAGAATTCGAGGCCATTCAAATCAGATGTCTAATTTGTTGTTTTTCTGTCAGTTCTCGTTTCTGTGTTTTTTCTTTTGTTCTCGGTTTGTGGAGGGTGGAAGAATTCACGTTCAAATGTACGTACAGTATGACTTGAAAAAAGTTGTACCAAAATCACAAGAAAAAAAAAAACAGTCGTTACGTTATGTTATTCGTTTGAAACGTATTCATTCGCCTATTTCATTATCCGTTAGCCTATATGTATGTGTACCTTGTGTAGGTATAGACAAATTTCATCCACACATACTTCCATGAAACTCCGACATTCCGAAAACCGCGTAGACACACTCACGATACTCACTACTGCACGTTATATTCTCATGATGTCAAATTTTTTGTTTCTACTCTTGATACATGAAATCATACAAATGCATACTATAATGAATGGAATTCGGTGTTGCTGTATAGTGTACATTGTGTATCGGAGATTGGTGAAAATAATACTCCGAATATGAATATTAGGTGGTATAAAAAATATGGCTGTACAGTACCGCATAGAGAGAGGTGGAAAGAAAAACTCACCATCAGGATCGGATTTCTCGGTGGTTCATAAGTTATATAATCACTGACAAACTTTGAGCATCCTTGCCAACTGTACAATTCTGGATAGGGCAGCGTACTTCGTTTGATCGTTGTTGAGACAAATTTCTAAGAAAAGTTCCATCAGTTCACATACCTATATGCGTAACAATGCTATACTACGTTATGTAAACAGCATATTTACCAATCACACTTTTTTCCTTTTTTTTTTTTTTTTTTTTTTTTATTATTCTTTATTTTTGATCCGTCACAGTTCGATCTCTAAACCGAAAACTCTCGGGGATGATATACATATATAATGCATATCTATGAAGGGTGTGCGAATCTTACATGTAGATTATAAGTTTTTGTTAAAGCCAAAAAGCTGCGCGAAGCAGCCTGTACATAAGACTGCAGTGACATAAGCTCTTAAATTTTAAGTGCAAAATATGTATGTATTATAGTAAAATTATTAATGCGAAAAAAAAGTAAGAAAAAAAAAAAACCACTTCAGTTAATATAACTATTATAGATAAGACGATGAATGTATAGCGAAGTTTATTTTTATTATTTAGATGGTAGAAATGAAAAAACAAATGGATACAAAAAACAAAACAAAAAAAAAAGACGATGTGGGTAAATCTTGATCTGCACAAGTATTTCCATTGGTAAATGAATAACATTAATGATTAAATAATATTAATTAATTAATAGATGAAAAATGAAAATAATACTTGGCGCTGTTCGAGATATGACATTCCTTGTTACCTTATATGAGTATATGTATAATATACCTATAATTACGATTTACGAAAAGTTTAATAATACTTAACGATATTTCTATTTATGTTTCGTTTTAATTTTATATGAAAAGTAAAGGAGAAGGAGAAAACGCCTTTGTATGCGACCCAGCGTCGGACGTATTTAAAGAAAAATAAATCGAAATATGCTGAACCTATGAATATTAATTGACTCGTGTTTATGAAATGTTATTTCGTATTTTCAAACTCACCTGTATCCCGCATTCGTTATCCCGTGCGAGCAGCAATGGTTTTCGGTCTGCGTAAATGGCGTGATACTGTTTTCGAAAATTTTCCGCGTACCACAGAAGTAACTTTTCTTTGTCACCGTTGCTGCTGTAACTCGATGGTGAATATTTTCTATCCATATCGTCGTACCAGCTGATGTCCGGCCAGCTGAGACGAACGAGGCATAATTCTTGCTGTATTTGCTTCAAGATCGCAGCAGTTATTTCAATCGGTCCCTGGACGGGGTCACCCTTCGCAAATTCGCCCTCTTCCTCGCCCTCAATGTCGTAACAATCGTTGTCGTCGTCGTCGTCGTCGTCGTCTTCATCCTCGATCACAAAGTCCCTCGGCACACCAGAAGTGGGCCTTCTCATATATCGCTTCTTCGAATACGTCGCCTGTGTTTCATACTCCTGAAATGTCACTTGACCGCCAGCTGATCCCTCCTCGAACATGTCTAGTTTGATTTTTTCATAATCTCGACTACTAAAATATTGCCTAGACTACATCCGTCACACTTTGCCCAGAGCGTGGAAACGACCGTAGGGTAAACACGTTTTCGTTGTTATAGCAACTGGAAGGGGGGATCCGCTCAAACTGACGAATCGAGAAACATTTGAATGATTTTTCTTTAATAATAAAAAAATTATCCGACACATACACAATACAATAGATCATCGTTGGTATAAAACATACACACATTGTCATAAGCAGCGATAGAGAAAAATACGTAACAATACGCACAAGCAGTGCCGTTTTTTCTTTTTCATTTTTGCGTTTCTTTTTTCTAGCGCGTATATAAAGTTTTTTTTCATCTTCACGTTATATATATATTTTTGCAATCCTTTTTCTCTTCAATACCTATACAATATACTATTATTTATAACTTATCTGAATATAATAAAATTGTAATAAATTTATTTTGCGTTACATATCTCATAATATCTCGGAGCTTATGCTGATTTAAATTACAAATTTCTCTCACGATATACGTATGTGGTATAAATTCAATCCAATCATCAATAGCTCACCCAAAATTATATCATTATATCGACTATATTATCACCGTACGTCGACATTCTTTATTCAAAATATTCATCTCTGGACTTGAAAATTAGCATCAGTTCGCGTCTCGTGGATCCTGCCTCCACTTTTGAGCTGCCTCTCTCCTAGCATCCGGTACCAACTGCGATCTCATTCCGCCCAAGACGTTGCTGGTCGCCTCAGTTGCCAAAATAATCGGCTTTACGACAGTCGGCGGTATTTGCCTCAAAACTCCTCCAACCGCCCCAGAAACTCCTTTTTGCTCGTGTTCCTCGCTCGCCACGCGTACCAATTGATGAGCGGTCTCCCCCAGACCCTGAAAACACATGAGAAATACGGAAATTTAGCAGCCGGTGAATCTTCGACGCATCGGACAGTCGACGAACCGTATCGTACCTCTTTAACTAGCGTGTAGGCGTTTGCCATTCCTTCTCGGATGTCCAACGGCTGATTGTACCGTTTTCTGCGACCCGTTTGTCCCCTATTTTTTCGCCTTACGCTCGGACCAGGGCTCACCATGTCGTAAGCGGTCTCAGCTGTACTCTGTATAGCGTTCACCAATCTCGAAGTCAATTCCAGAGCAGCCATTGCCGTAGAGGTCGTAAAACTGTTAGCACCGCGTTGTAAACCTCGCACGATCCTACCGTCCTTTTGATACTGTTCGATAGGCAGCCAGAACAAGTCCCTTATACCTTGGACTGAAAGACATTCGGTTTCAAGTAATTGCTGGACTACTACGAAAACTGAAAATAGGCATCTTTCTCATTTTTGCATTTCTATTTCTACTTACAGAGTTGCACCAAAGAATGCATCGGTCCAACGCCACCGAGGAGACTCGGTAGCTGATTCTTTTTTATGTCCTGCAGCCATTCGGACAGCATGAATGATACTAGCTTATCAAATCCCAGGAGTCCGTGACGGTGAGTTAATCTTTTTAGCCTCAGTTCGGAGCAGTTCAACTGAGCCAGGCCCATAAGGAGACCCGCGAGCGGCCCATGGGTCAGGTCCACTCTCTTTCCCTGATAATCTAGCCTGACGAGAACTTCAGGAGCGAATATAACGCTCCTGGAATCGAACGAAACCAGATTGGAACAATGATTTACACAGACAATGACAGGGAATACCCGAATAACAGGGAAGCCAATAAAATTGACTGTCTTACCTGAAATAAATTGGTTGCGTGTCCTCGTGAACGTCGCCGCTGGCCTTAGCCTCAGCTTTGCTTTCTCTAATTTTTAATTCGTCCTCTAGTAATATTAGCAAATTTTGATCGACGCTGTTGCCTTGCGGAGATACTCCGGCGGGCATTGGCGCGTCGTAGGTTGAGGAGGAGGACGACGAAGACGATTCGTTGACGCTCATCACAGGGGGATGATGAGTCGGGGTGCTGTGCTTCGAACCAGGTGAGGATTGGGCGCTACTCGGAGCACTGCCGCCTGTATTTCCCTGAAGGGTTTCCTTGGGGGCTCCGCCGAGTTCGGTGAAGAAATTGATTAGGAATAAAAGACTGTCTTGATCGATGTTTAGCCTCAATGGAAGCAAACTTAATTTCAGGCAACATTCCTGAGCAATTAACTTCGGGTCAGGCCGAACGTGAACGGCTTTCATGGCAAACATGTTGGCGTGGGATTGCCTGGGTCTTGCCTCGCTGCTGTATTGGTAGAGGAACTTGTTTATGTGAGACGATTCTAGTCGATCTCGTATCTCGATTTCATTAACTAATAAAACTTGTCTAGAAGCCTCCGTTGTAGTGTCAGGATAAACTTCGTGCTGGAATCGTACTTTGTTCAATTGTAGTTCCATCAGTACGTCTCGCTGCCGTCCAGGACCTCCCAACGATTGCCAATCGGACATCGATTCTCTAGTTTTAGATCTTGGCGAATTTGGGACGCTGCCAAAACGGACTTCGTTTGGAGCCGATTTACTGAAACCGACTCCTCCAGCTCCGCCAATCGCAGAACGGCTCCTAAACGAGCATAAAATGTTGGAATATTTCTCATGTATACTAATTATTTAAATACCGACCTTCCTTGCGTTGAATTGCCGGGCCGATGTAGTTCGTCATCTATGGTAACATGCTTTTTCGTCAAAGTTTTTGAACTGCCGAAATCTTTTCCCCCGTACATGTGCCAAATCAGAGTCATTTCGCAAAGCGTGTATCTGAGAATAGCAGGGGGAAAATTTTTCGGTGCTTTCAGAAGATCTGTTTTCCCAAGCGGTACCGGAAAATGATTGTCTACAACGCGAATCGGCTCCTCCGAGAGCCAGCGAATTTCCGGTACTCCGTGCCTAGGCATTATTCCAGCTCCCGCCTCCTCTCCCAAGATACAAAAGTCGTCGTCCGGATATTCCTTGTTGATATTCCCTTCCACATTCGGTACACTTGGATACTTCTCGATCCGATTACTTGCCTGATTTTGACTAGCTGGATGCGATTCGTCCGGAAAGAAAAATACCTGCGCCTGGCTCTCCTTTGTTGGCGAAGTTCCGACGCTGTTTGTCTCCGTCCCTGTTGGAGATTTTAATTCAGAATTAATCATCGGATCGGACAGAGAGCTAAAAACTTTTTCTTCTCCGTCTACCTTTGACAGTGTCCTCCATAGCGTCTACCATCAGACTGTTGACTCGTTCCTCTTGGCTCTTGCTCAAGACGTTTATACTCTCATCTCCCAGGAGGCTCTCTTCGTCGGCAGAGTTTGGAACGATGATATTGTCCGTACTTTTAGTACACGGCACGAGATCTCCGTCGTTTGCAAAGTAGGTAAGTAATTGCGTCAAGGCACGACCAGAATCTGAACAAGTACGAACGTGCAATACGTTGTTGCTCGCTCTTAAATCTACCCGCGGCGCACCGCCGCACATCTTTTCATTCAGCCTCAGAGAAAGTTCGAATAAACCAAGATCCATAACGCACACATAATCCCTCCTCAGTTCTACGCCGCTTCCGATTTTATCTGATATAAACAGAGCTACGTCTTCGGCTATAAAACGTAAGGTTGATGTATTTGTTTGAGCTGCAATATTGCTGGATACGCTAAAGTTCCCCAGAGTGACCATCGACCGCAGTGGCAGATTCAGAGGTCTGAAATATACCCAAGATTTTTATTGGATGGTTTTACGAGGAAACAATTTAAATATGATTAGGTTTTTCTTGATGATTTTCAGTCAATGCGACATACCTGTAATCAACGGCACAGTCCCATAGATGTAAATGTAATTCCGTCAAAACCCCGGGTGGAGAATAACCAGCTACCGGATGATCGGCTACATCCAGGCAGTCCGTCAATTGCGTGAACCAAGATGCTTGGGATGAGCTCATCCTGTGCCCCAGAGTCGCGTTTCTTATTCCAACCGCGACTCTAAAAGTCTTTCATAAAAATTGCGAATGCTGTATCAGATATTAGTTACAATATTTGGGTCATATATTTTTTTCTAATGGAACCAACTTAACGTACCTTTATTCTATGGGTTTGATGGGCAGCTTGTATTCTCACAGCCACACTGAGCATATCCTTTTCCATAGAATTTCCAGTAACACTGGCACCTCTTTCGCTGCGGTATATAGTCGGCTGACAATGTCTCGGTGTCATGCTCTGCATACTTCTCAGCGGAGGTGCCTGGGAGGGTGAAGTTATCAAGCCGCAATGATTCAAGGAAACAGTCTTCACCATCGCGCAAACGTATCCCAAATTATTATTCCCCTTGTAACTGCTGACTGAAAATATCAGAGCATCTTCCAGCCGCACGATCAACTCTCCCTGCTGTCCGGGAATCACGTTGTGCGACGAGTCTCTCACCGGAGTGTACATACTCGCGAGTCCTTGATTTATATTCAGAGACAGAGCCACGCTGCTCTGTCCTGTTCTAGATATCTTTCTCTCCCGTTGTTTGTAGCTTCTGTCCGCGACAGAACGATGTATACCATCCTCGTCGGAGTCTGAATCGGAGTCGTATTGAATGCCGCTCTTGCACATGCTGAATCTGTAAATTTTCAATTATTTCGTTCAATTCAATTATTGAAGGAAAATCTTGAATTTTGCGTTACCTAGGATAAATAGATTCTTGCAGCAAAGTCGAGGCCAGATCTAAACCAATATGGGACTCTATGTGCGTAGTAGTTCTTGGTCTGGGTGCGGAAGGTTCCCAAAGAAATAGGTCGGAATTGAATCGATTATACAGCAATTCGTAAAGATGTTTGGAGGGTATCTGTAGCGAGACACAAGGCAAACTTATTTCCAGCTGTATCCTGGACCCACGGGTTCCTTCCTCTATGAAATCGAGCATCTCTTGTCGACTCCCCGGTATCACAAGCTCCTCTCCTTCTCTGTCAGTTGTTCCATACATTGTAATTATTTGATTCAACATTTTTGCGATATGTATTTGATTTTTGACACCAACCTGTAGTCAGGATAACTATTTCTACTCTCATTGTGCGCCTGGGGTTTTGAATGGGGCGTGTCCGACTCGTGGATGACTCTTTTAGAACTGAAAGGAGACGGCTGATTTTTCATTGCGCTCTCCAAAGAATCGTCCAAGCTTGGCTCTTGCTCCCCTTCAGAGCTATCTTCTAGGGGTCCTCCTAGATGTTTTGGATACACGGTAATCACCATTCTAGGCCATCCAAAACCCTCGCCACCCTGGGGTAACGAACTGTTGGCCTTTTCGTCTGCCGAAGCTTTTCCGATTTCCACCGGCAGATCCGCATCAGCTTCCGTGTAACAAATTAACAGCTCGCGGCACTGTATTTCATGCCTCGCTTGACAATGGTTACGACTTTCCACGGACGAATGAACTTGCGCATCTGTTAGACTCAGCGTCACGTAGTCCGGTCGTACGGATCTTTTCCACCAGGGTGTTCGACTCATGTCGTGAAGCGGTCGTAAGTCTGGTACAGGAAATCTGGAACGGCGAGAAGATTGAATGGCCATGCTTTTCCTAGTTATCGGATCGTTCTTCAGTTTTCAAATTTTGAAAACTCATTCTTACCTAAGTTTGATCGTGCAATTTGGAGAGCAGACTTTGATATCAACTTTTGAGTCAGGTAGAGACGGGCTCTCCACTGCTTGATAAAACAATGCTTGCTGATTCTACAAATTGATGTAATACCATTAATACCATTGACGATTTACATAATATTATTAGAGGAAACTATTGGATCAACTCTCACAACAGCGTCTCTTGATGTTGTGACTGGGTTACAGTTGCATATTGGATGTGGATTCAGAACTGCTGATATCCGATCGACTATAGTGATGTCCAATTCGCTTCTGCATTCCTCCAATTGAATGCTGAAAAATTCAATGACTTTAAAATATCGTAAATTAATTCGGTTTATATCGTCAACAGAAGGGATAGAATAACTTACTCAATTTCTGTGCGGGGATGGGCAAACTTGGTGAGCTGAGCGTGCCTAACAGCTTTTTCACTGTACTTGAAGCGTGCGCGAAAATCAGTCTTATTTGCAAAGCTGTAATTGCTCGTTGTGTTTTCTTTGGGGAATCCCAACAGTTCGATATACTCAACGGTTGAGGTTTTACTCGAAGTCGTACCATTGGAGTCAATCAGACATTCCAGTATCTCCAAACTGGCTAGGCTGAGGCTACCGGATATCGTAGATGCTTGTGAAGTTGTTTTCTCACTCCCTTCAACGATCAGAGGAGCTGCCAGTAGTCTATAGAAGCAGATGCAGAAGGTATACGTATACATTCCGGTAGAACATTAGAGACTTTTTTTAGTAAAAGATATCAGAATATTTTACCTAATATGGCTTAGCTGGCATGCCTCAATAAATAATTTCGAGGCTTTCTCAAAATCCTTATTCCCATATCCAGTTGCTGCGAATATACCTAGCTTGGTGAAAAACTCCTCGGCAGCAATTTTCATTTGTCTCGTGCTCGCTTTAGTCAGTCCCAATCCTTCGATAGACGTGGTAAGTATATCTTCGTGCAACAGAATAATTGCAATCGACGAAAGCCTTATGTGAAATTGAAATACTTCAGCAGTCGGATCGGTGTCTATGCTTTGCCTATGTTTCTGGGTTCTATGAACGTTGGATACGGAACTTTTTGAAGTCACGCTACTCGCAGAAAAACTTCCTTCCATACTAGAGGCGTTACTTGCGGCCGAGTCACTGGTGGTCATGGCGCCAGGTAGTCGCATAGGCAGGAATTCGTCTTCGTTGTCAGATTCGTCCAAGGAGGCCGTTGACCATCCTTGAGTGTGGCGTAGATCCTAGTTTGAATGAAAAAAATCATTCGGTATTGCATGCACTTTCAACTTCTATAATCGAATTCAATTATTCTTTACCGTCGTACGAAATCCTTGCAGCGGATTAATCTGATGCAAAAGTTCCCGTTCTATGCGATTGAAGTCGCTTCCTGCCATAGGCTTTTCCATGCAGGGCTTCGGAGCCACGTTGCTCGTGTCTTCCAAGTCAGGCGACGCGAGTCCGTGCATCAGCTCAAGCAAAACGTGAAGTTGTCTCGGGCTTATGAAGGAAGTCAGCGACCCGAGGGTCACCTCCAGTTCCACTTTAGGACCCAGAACGCCTTCACCCTGTTTGATTTTAAGTCGAACTTCTTGCCTCCCAGCCAATTTACCAAACATTATCGGGTCCGATTCGCTAAGATTGTTTATCATATTCTTCTCAGGAGGAGTCTGCATGTGTTGAGAGGGAGATATTTGTGCGGATGAAAATTGACTGTCTGAATTCTAGAAAAAAAAAGGGAAACACAGGTTTAACGAATGAATTACCTCGCCGGATTCATTCATCTATGCGGCTACCTTCGAGTCCGGTGTAGAACCTCTGCTAGCGGTCATAACGCTTCTAGAGAAGGTCCTCGCTCTCGAGGGGAATTCATCCGTGTGGAAGGTCACTCCTTCTAAGTAAAATCTTTTGGTAGTAAACGCAGATACTACATAGCCCTTGGATGCCTGATTGGGGTCCAGAGTGGAGCTGCCAGGGTCAGAACCTGCCTCGTCCGAATATTCCAAATTCTTTATACTCATTTCTACCGCCACTCCGGTGGCCGAGTCCATTGGCACATGCTCCAGACGTATCACGGTGTCCAAAAATCTCACCTTGACTCGGCACAATACTGCGATTAGACAAGGTAACGAAAGTGTTACGGTTATGACAAGAACACCGAATGTCGAGGAATAGTTGAGAGGAACCGATAGATTATCTTACTCGAGTCTATCGCCTGGGCGAACAACTCCAGTCCCTCCAGAGGCTGTGCAGTTTCCACGCCCGCCGAGTCTTGCTGCAGGCATTCTTGCGCAAGCTGCATACTCGAAGTCATCGAGCTCCACATGGACTCGAACATGGAAGTGCCGGTATCGACCCTCTGTCTAGGCTGGACGGTGAGTCGGAGGCCCGTCACCTCTACGTAACTAGCTTCGCTGAGTAGCGCGGACCATGGTATGCTGACGGACATCTCGGCTACGAAGCCGTCGATGAATTCTAGAGGCAAATGCTGCTGTTCCCCCATCTCGTTCAAGGCCTTAAAGTCGTTTTGAAAAATATTGAGGTTTAGAAAGTGTGTTTGAGACGCTCGAGAACAAAGAAACCCGATTTCGTACCTGTACGTCGAGTCTGACATCGGTGACACGTCCCGTGCCATTATATAGGTCCACCGTCAGCTGGTCGAGGGTGAGTTTTTCCTCTAAAAATTGTCCGAGGTATCGTTGGAGGAGGTACCTGCACGCTCTTTTCTTTATCCCTTCTGACCAGGGGAGACATCCCAGCCAAGACATGTTTGTCTTTATTTTCGAGAATTTATCACTTCAAGACAGGCATGGGAAACGCGAGGCTTTGTTCGCGGAGTTATTCAAAGATTTTTCATAACTCGTGGCTCCTGCCGTTATTTTTTTTCGATCGATTTATTTGTGTATCTTTTTTCCTTGACTCGTGCCTGGAGCAGAAAAACAACACTGAACATAATACGACGATTGACGTCTCGGGTTTACACGGTGCACCAGACGCTGTATACACGGCTGCTTCGCGTGTAAGTATGTGGGTGTGGGTGGTTCGCCAGCCCGCGACCACCACTATAGTATGCGAACGGCGACCAGTCAGTAATCAGTAATCGGTAATCGGTAATCGGTAATCACTAGCGAACGGGCTCCGCGTAGAAAAATGACCCACAAAATTGTAAAATTGATGCATCGATCGCGATCAGCTGATGGCCGAGTCTATCGTAACAACACGAACACGTTTGACGCGCAGTTCTCACATGCCGTTCCGTTCCGTCTGCTGGTCAGCGAATTAAATCGCAGCGTGGAAACGAAATGATTTTCAAACGAGATTAACCGCACCTCCCAGGGCCTTTAAAATTCTCGTTCCATTCTTTCGATAGCGAATCAATATTAACGATCTATACGCAACGCGTATATGATGCGTTGTTTATGTCAGACGTAGAACCAGCTGACGTCCGCCTGTACAAATGACAATGCATTATTTCGATTAGGTAGCTACGTTGTTTCTCGACGCGAGGCGATACGCCTCCCGCGGATGGATCGGAATATTTCTGTGCATAGCGGACGTCGTATTTGGGTACGAAAGGTCGCGAAAATAACGCCAGAAAAGATACGATTAATTTTTGCCGTGCGCGGTGTCCGATCGACTACAATACCGTCCGACGGCGATCCATTGTGTCGCTACTCACTCGATCTGTCACATCGACTCCCAAAGTGTACGACGCACGTACAGCATACGTGACCGTATTTGACTAAAAAACTACAAGCGTTCCGAGGTCAGGAAGCAGCGTCGATTTGCATAGACGAGAGGTCGAATCTTTTTGATGACATTTGAGGATACCTAACCTCAACCTCACCTGCGATCTAACCTCGAGCTCGAACAATGGCTTTGACGAACGTATTGCTGCTCAGCCAGATAGCGGGATATGTCGTCGCCCTTATTCTGTCGCTCTGTGTCATCGTGCCGATGAGCTTGCATCAGGATGAATTTCGGTAATAATTATTTAACAAACATTGGGTCTGTCGTTGGATGTCGCAAGTCGGTGAATAACTCGCAAAATTCCTCTACAGCGGACACTGCCTCCTCTTTTCAACCGGCAAATGGCAGGAAAACGACGGTCAATTCATGGCTAGTTGGGCGTCGCAGGCCTACTGCAACTACACGATACTCGTCGGTCTTATGCTATTCCTGACCAGCGCCGTGCAGATATACCGTCTTTCGATGCTGATGTACCGCGGCGAAGACAGCTCTTTTCTCTCTGCCTTCGTCGACGTCGTCTTCTCCGTGATTTTGACGACTTTCACGCTCGTAGCAGCCATTATTATTACCCTGGGGTTCATGACCTGGTGCCAATGCATGACCAAGAGGTTCTGGTCTTGCGAACTCGCCGCTGGAAATGACATCGACAAAGCGGACGGAATCGACACTTCTGGATTTCACATAGAACTCGGGGCTGCTCAGTTCGGGGCTTGGAGTAGCTTGTCCGTTTGGGTCGGACTCTCGGTATTTGCAGTTTTAAAATTGTTGAGATATCATCAGTTGGAAAATATGAAGGTTTCTATGTACAGAGAGCGGCAGAGGCTCATTCAAGCCGAGAGCAGCTCCTCCCAGCCGTCGCAGAGCTAGGTTTAATAACAATATCAATAGTAGACTGCGAATTGTGCAAAATATTCAATTGTAATATCTACCTGCAATCACTTTGCTCTTGTTTCGATGTAGCGGATCGGATGAATCCATAAACTTGTCGAGGGATGTTCCGTTGGTGTATTACAAAAAATTATCAAATAGCTAGTCATCTGCTCGACAAAGTTTAGGGCAATATCAACGCCTCGCAGATACGGGTACGAGATATGAAAGAGAGGCTGGCCGGTATACGACACTGGAGATAATCTCGAACGAAATTTCTCTTCCACATACGTAAGCGAACACGATACTTGGAAGATAGACAAGCGATATCTCGTTGTATCGATAAAACCCAGCAGTAGGTCATTTTTTATTCACAGTTCAATGTCGTCCAATGAAAAATAGTCTTTGTAGCATGCAAAGATGTTTTATTCATCGTCAGGCAAGAAGCAATTGGATTGGAATATTTTACGGTTGTTGAGTGAAACCTATGATACATCTTATGAGATAGCACAAATTTGTTTAAGGTGTGCAACAAGTTTTAATGGTTAATTAGCTTACTTTTTCTACTCGCCGATAAGGCTGAATAATATCATATCGACAGCTAATACAGTATAGTTGTATGCGTGAGAAGCGGAATACGCTGTGACTGATATGATAAGGAATTTATCAGGGTTTCACAAAACGAAATAGGAGAAAGAACGAGGGAACGAACTCTGATTATGTATAGTATTAAAAAATGTATATGAAAATTAAATAAACGTGAGATGTAACTGTGAAAGGATAATCTTATAAGGTTGGTCTGCACTGTCCAAGTGCATTCTTTCGGCTTCCATTTCTGCATCTATTTGCCGGCGCATCGATTATGTGATTAGGACCGATCACTGTGCTCAAACATTCCACTTGGAAGGTAGTTTCGTTCACATCTAAGTGATGGGTCGAAGGGCAAGGGCCCTGCGCGGGTAAGGTATAACAGACGTTTTCGTAAGGCACCAAACCATCGTTCAAACACGGATTTCTGTCACATTTTGGCACCACATCTCCAGGTGGTAAGATCACATAATTATGAAGTTCGCACGGACCCTGTCTGTACGCTCGATGGCAGGATTGGTTCAGCGGGAAGTAGAGGTACTTTGGAATGCAATCGCATTCCCACGCGCTCGAATCCCCGTCGCCCGGATACAGGTACATGTTCTCTGGACATCGATCCGGGATGAATATCGGAATACGCTCCGTCAGCTGGAAAAATTCATATCCATAAAGAGATATTCAAGAGGACAGCGATGATTAACCGGAAATTCGTCTCTCTGTTACAGCGTTACACTCTTTGACTTCAAAATGGATGACAATACTCGTCTGAGTCACCGATTGCTCACCCCTTGCCTGTTGTCACTGCCGCTCACTCGATGTTCAATGTTCTCATCTTCTGGGAACTTAATGTCTTGACCCGATGCACCCAAGGTAAAAATTACAAGTATACTCGCTAGCATCAGCCACGTCATGTTTGAAAGAAACAATCTTTCCGAACGTACAGATTTTAGATTTGCCAGCATTGAATAGATTTGAAGAAGATTAATGAAGAATTCAGTCGTATTTGGTGATGACTTATTGTTAGAAGCAAATAATGACGTTGCTAACGAGGCTGACTGGTTTTGACCACTGCGGTAGCGACACTGCAGGGTATTATACCAAGTAATCCGATGTGGCGTTACGATGCAGAGTCTCTAGAGCCCCAAGGTTAACTAGTACTGAGAAAAAGGAGACCACAAAAATACCCGACAGTCATTATCAACCGGAATATTATTATTCCTATATTAGCATAACGACCATGCTCTCTTCTGAAGTTCAAGCGAGATAAGTCTGATAATAGTTGGCAGACACAAACAGAGGCCAAATAGAAAGACCTATATTCTACGGGGGAGGGGGGGCTACGGAGCAACAAAATCCCTACAGATATCTATGCAACGTCCCAATTACGCAATGGCTCTGCTCGATAACTCAATCAAATGTCCTTGATATGGTAATCCATCCGAAATTTATGCTAATTTATTCGTGCATTAAATCGCTTGTTATCTTTACGAGTTTTATAAGAAATTGTTCATTTTTGACCGCATATCATGTCAAGTTAATGGGATGAGAATCGTTCAAACGTACTACTTATAATGATAATAAGTACAACTTGTTGGGCCAAGATAGACGATTGAGTGATATTTTATTATTTTCATTTTTCATAAAAAAAACCGACGTCGACAACGACGTGTTCCACATCCATACATATTTATACATATATACATGGTTGGGAGCAGGTGCTTCTTCAAAATGTTAGCTGTTCCATTTTCTGCGTAGAATTTTCAAACGAGGGTACAAACGAATTTTGATATCCGTCCCACAAAGTAAAGTCCTTGAACAAGTCCAGTATCTGCTGCGGAGACAGGTCTCCGAACTGGGTGTAAATGGTGTAGTCCTTCATTATCAGGTTTATTCCGCAACCGGGCGACCAGCCTCTGCAAGACAAGGCAATAAGGTATCGTTACAAGCATATGCCGACCGATTTCATGAAACGTATGCGAGCAAGATTCTCACTCCATTTGCGGTATGACTCTGGCGGACCTCGCCACCATCTGATTAGTTACGAAGTACCACAGCGGCTGTATGAGCGCCTCGTCTATAACGCCTGTGAAGAGATTCTCCTTCCCCTCGATCCTCACCGCGTACATGTGATCGAGGTCCTTTACCTTCTCTTCGTTGCTGGGTCTCTTCGCTGCAGAGTAATACGGCGGCCAAGGTAGAAAAGCTTTTCTTGGAAACTTGCCGAGCAGTTTGTAGTCGAAGAATAGTTGAAACAACACGGTGATGGCTCTGTAGTCTTTAAAAGCTGCCGTTTGGTCGCAAGTCAATCTCTGTAACAAATGAAAATCATAAATTAACGATCAAATAAGTTTTCGAGATTGTAAATTCGAGGAATAAATTTGATCCTGGTACGAACCCACCAGACCGACGGTGGTAGGCAAATATAGAGACGGGGTCTCCCGCAGGATACGACTCCGCATTGTCTGACTACGTCCAGGATCAGGTGCCTGATGAAATTGATATTCGGCAGTGCTCCGATTATTTGCAAGCCGGGCGTCTTGCCCCATCGAATTTGCGTATAGCCCGATAGAACTTTGGCTACCCTATCACTCCCGTCTTGTTTGTCTCGGTAAGCTATTCTCCACACGTTGAACAGATCAGCTTGCTGTATTCTCAATCTGTCTGGATATTTTAGCTGCAATTTACACAACATCTCGACGCATTTCGATTGTGCTTCCATTACAGACAGATTGGGAATGCCCGCAGCTAATAATCTTTCCGTCAATACGCCAACACCGGCGTTAACCTCGACAACTTTCCGAGGATTATCGAGCAGGTCGTCCTTGATTAAATTGACAAAATCGTCGGCAATTTCCTCCTCAAATAAGTACAACTGTTGCGGTAGTGATTTTCTCTGCCTCAACATCGTGTCCGGCAACGAGTCGACCTCATCCGCGAGATTGGAACTTTTGAAATATCGAAAAATTTTCTCCATGTGCTTGGAAATTTGATTATCCTTGGCCCGACCGTTCTCCGGCATACCGCTCGGCTTCTCGTCCGCAACATTGTCGGTAACCTTCGCCGTCGAGAGATTCCTTATTTTTGTAATCCGAATTTTGGAGGTTAGGAATTTTCGGAACGAGAACGACGCTTCGGACTTTATTGCAATCATTGAACCTGCCGATGCCCAACCGGCTCACTCAAGATTATCCACCGTTCCAGCCTCGAACTTGCTCGCGATGCGTGCCGTCCGCGGAAACGTCGTAAATCAAGCTCACCACGTGACAGCGACGCGAAGGGTCAACGAGCTTACCGCCAAGTGCCGACCGTGCCGACCTTGCTGCCGAGGTGGGGCGTGGGAGGGGAAATGAAATGCGTACTCTGAATAATATCAGAGATATAGGTACAAGAGATATTTATTAAAGGTATTTAAAATACAACAGTCAATTTACTTCGGTTTTCTACCTTTCTTTCCCCCTTGCTTAGCTATCGCCAACTGTGGCGGCAAGGGCAGCTTCAGTACCATGTTGTTTTTATTATCTTTGAGCGGGACAGCGCCTATCAATCTAGCCATTTCTCCTAGCTTCTTGATTCCGACGCGGTTACTCATTGCAGTTGCGAATACGTTTAGATCTAACTTGAAATTGCTTATGATCAAAGCTAAGATTATACAGTGCACAGTCCCTTTGTCCTTCATACTGTTTGGACGAAGTCTGAAAATTGATTGAAATAGATTTAGAGATGTTTAAGACCGGGTACTCGCATCGGCACGGACGAATCGATGGGGCTTACCTTCCTTGCGTACTGAGCATGCTGTAGGTTTCTATAACGTAATTATTTACGTCCTTGGAGTACGGGCAGACGTCGAGTCCTCTTTTCTTCGCATCTTTCAATGGGATATTGAGCCAAGAGGCTACGGCATCCATGTACAGCAGTAACGCTATATGTTCCATGTTTCCAGAAGATTTCAATTGCTCCAAGGTGTGCGCAAAGAATTTTGATTTTCTGAAAATATTGTTTCACACATTTTTCGCGATAGTCTCAAAAACGATTCACGGATTTCATTAATTTACTTGGAATTTACTACTACGCGTACCCTTCCGATTCCTGAGTAGCAACCGTTTCGCACGCTTCAAACAAAGTTTCTAGTTTTGATCTAGGAACAATGTCGTTTATGTCGTATACATCTTCCACCCTGGAAGCCTCTCTGTTGCACGGGGGTAAGTTTGTGTTCGCTACCGCCTCATCTTTCAACGAGGGTAGCGTAAGATCCGTTCTGTCAATTTGAACCTCTGCGCACGATAAGTCGGACATTCAGTCGAAAGTTACAAAAATATGTGAAATAAAATTGTTGTCCGGAGCCGCACTCACTGGACACTGTCTTTTCCAGTTGATCCTGTACCGAATCGACGTTTACTTCCGTTCTCTCCATCTGTTCCGTCCTCAACTTGACCCTTTTGGATCCAAATTGTTTGTTAAGCTGTGCGATCCTATCGTCGTCCAAGCTCCCGTTGTTCTCTAGCTCTTTGTCAAGTACCGGACCAACTTTCCACTTCTCCGCTTGAATCAAGCGAACCTTTCCGGTCCTCTTGTTATGTATCGCTAACATCGTGTAGGTGGGGGCTTCGTCGGGCTCGGGTCTGTAACCCCGGTAAACAACGTGGCCGTTTGACATAGCCAACAATTGCTTGTCAGACTTTTCGTCGCGGTACAGCCCGCAGTCGATGCGCGAAGCCTCCTCATCCTTGAGGGTACCGTTTTGAAAGTCAACTGAAACATCGATAACTGGGAATAAACTAACCTATTCAAATGACAGCTACCGGGGTTAGGTTTTACTCGATCGTCCTTTACCGATTATGGGTTGAATCTTATTCGGCTTTAGAGAAACTTTTTCTATAACAGCTTCGACCGGCCGCTTCATTTTTTTTCCCTCGCTAAAGCCGATCGAAAATGATTCAATATTACGAGAACAGTGTTGCACGTGGTGATCGTAGATCGTGTGCTCGGATCAGGTTGTATCGCATACGAAATATCTTGTATTGCGCCTAACCGGAAGATGTCGCATTTTACCGAATACCGTTGTTTGCGCAGAAACAAGCTAGCCGGAAGTGTCAAGTGTATCCGAACGCTACCGCGACGCGTGGCAGCACTGTACAGTCGTAATTCGTAAATCGTGATGCAAAGTCGCGTCTCATGGATCGGATCGTACCGTATTGATCTATGGTTTTGAATTTGTAGTGTCCTGTGTCACACCGGGCGGCGTTCACTGGTTTATTTGTTGACAAAAGTTCACATAATTCTGTCGCTCGAAGATCGTCAAAGTGAATACGGGGGATTATTCGTCGATCGGAGAACGGTGAAGCAATTTTTCTTCTCCGAACCGTGAGCCGCAGGACTCTGCGAGCTCTCGAGTCTCTGGCCCGTGAACGCTGTGGACGGGCAAAGCGCGGCGGGATCGAGGGGGAATACATACACATCACACACACGTACTTATGTTTAACCTGCGTGCGATAGAGAGAAAGAAACAGAGAGAGAGAGAGACCGAAGCATCCACCGCGGGAGGGAGGCAGGGGCAGAGGCAGAGGCAGAGGTTGAGGTTGAGGTTCAAGTTGAGGTTGGCTAGGGTGTCTCTGTTGGTTCCTTGCTAAAATGAAAATGGCGTTCGTCTGTTGAGCGGAGCGGGCCGCCGCCAAAGATGCTCGCGGTTCTAACGGGCACGTGAAGTTAGCGCGCGCGTCGTGCCTGGACGGGAAAATCTCGGAGTGTAAATAAGTCGAGCGTGCCGCGACGAGTGACGAGTGTCGGTGGTTTCTAACGGATAAGACACTGGAGTGATGGACATAAGATGGTGGCGTAATAAAAAGTTAAAATGAAGTGACTACTCGGCAAGCGACGGTACGACCAGCGACTAGAGACGAGGGACGAGGGACGAGGACGGTGCGTCTCAGTTGTCGGCTAGAGTCCCAGTTGTTGCCGCGGCGGTACCACGTACGTCCGGACAGGGAGGAGAGTAGCGCCGATGCCGGCCGAATACTACGAGGATTTTAAAACAAATTTCAAAAGGGCGTTGCACATCGATTCACAGGACTCGAGCAACATGACCGCAAACATGTATCGGGTGGGAGGTACGACATGTTATCCGATACATATGAAACCAGCAACCCGTTTTACAGGCCCTCGTTCACCCTCATCACCCCCGACTCTGATTAGCCGCGAGAAATTAATGTTTGCCAGTGGCATCGCGATGGCGCCTGCCTCTGTGTAGTACGTACGCGTCCCCATATTTATCCCCCTCCTCGACGTCAATGGTGCGTACCCAACGTTGCCCTCCCCCTTTCTCTCTTTGCCGCCAGGTTCTATGCGCGGCGTCCGCATTTCGAGACGTATCCGATTTACCAACGACGTCCCCCGTTTTTTTTTTTCGTTTCTTTCCGCATCTCTCCTTTTTTCCGCGTCCGCATCCGCGAACCGCTTATCGTTACCGTACGCTTGCATCCTTCAACCGAATATGGAATTTCCTCATCTGTCCACGTATTCGCGGATAGAACTTCGGACATTGATTCATTTATTGTTTCCTATCTCTTTGCTACTTGATGATGTGAAGAGGAACGACGATTCCACCGATGTTGACGGTCCAATGTCATTCGTGGGTCACGATTGTTACACGCGAACGAATTTGAGAAAAAAATTCAAAACAACTTGAAATTGATATTATTATATGTTTTTTCAGATTACGTGTACTTTGAGACTTCCTCAACGTCACCGTATCAAATTCGTAGGATAGAAGAATTGAACAAGGTGGGATTATTTGTCGAAATTTATAACCGGCATTTGCTCTGACTCCAGACTCCAACAAGTTGACGATCCAGTTTTACGGACTCTGTTTTATTAGACAAACATGCAAATTGATGTATTTTAAACATTTCAGACGGCTAGTGGAAATGTAGAAGCAAAGGTGATGTGTTTCTTCAGGCGGAGGGACCTACCGTCCACTCTAATTATGCTGGCCGACAAGCACCAGTGTAAGTCTTTAATTATTGTTATTTTTGCTCATTATCTCGAACCTTTCCTCGAACGAAAATTCTCACTATCGGAACGCACTTTGCAAGTATCTCGCGTTGCGGAACGATATGTTTATTCAAAAAATTATATTGGCAAAGTCGTTACAGACTCACGAAGCAGAGTTAGTTGTACGGATACACGTTTGGCGATGGTATGTGTTTTCAAACGGTAAACCGGTATCCTTTTTTTTCTTCCAATGATACAAACGAGATGTGGAGAATTTTGGGGTGAGAGAATGTATAATAAGTAATGTTGGAAGGAGGGCAGCCGTATCGATCTACCTAGAGGGGCAATGGGGATGCTATGGGGAGTAGTATTCACCCTATTCTCCAGTCAGCCACCCTCCACACCCTATTTTCTCCCTATCCCCCTTCCAACCCCAACTAAATGAATGATTGACGCAGGAGTAGTGGGGTGGGGGACTAGGTTCAGTGCCGTGCTTTCCAACTTGTGTGATTGTGCGACAGCGTCTGTGAGCACATGTCTATGTGTAGTATATGCGAGCAGGTACTTTTTTTTTTATCTCCAAATAATTACAATTTAACTGTCCATCGTTTTATGTAATTTGTTTCTGTGTTTATCTTGAGACAAATTTCATTGTTATTTACGAAAACATGGCAAAATGATATCACGAAAAATGAACATTGACAGGAGGGATTCTTGTTTTCATTCTATCCGCTATCCGCTTCTGTAGGCTACAAAGTATTTCTTCGTTACGCAACCGAGTTATACGAATGTAATTATTGTCCTATCTATTAGGACAGCCTTGAATGCCAGATACGTAATAAGTTTTTGTATCGAGTAAAAAGTTTGTATCTCATACTATCGTCTAACACAACACCGCCGATCATTCTGTGATAACTTCACCCATGCGATTTCCATGCAATGCACTTCCCTGAAATAACAGTTTCATCAAAAAAAATGTATCATTGTAGTTGGTAGTTGTCCAGATTTAGGAATAGTTACAATTATCCCATATCATGTAGATGATGGCATTGATTACGTTTCGTAAAGAAGAAGAAAAAGTTGTAGAAATGATATAAAAAAGTAGAATGGGTTTATGGTGGATATTACAGTGGCAAGCGTGGAGCAGCAGAGGTCAGATTCACCGGCTATCGCGCAGATACAAAAAACTGAGAATCCAGATTCAACTAAGGAATTGACTAATAAAGACAGCATTGGGATTGGTCCCAAAACTATCGCAAAAGGGGGAGGTAAAGGCGGATGGCTAAAAGCCCCGCTTTCAGAGGCCCAGGAGCCACATGGTGAGTGAGTTAGCGTCTCAAAACGTTATCAGAGAGGTTCATGCCATTCATCAGACTTATGTTCTTATGTGTCGCGGAGCTAAGATGTATTCGATTTTTTATTTTCACAAACCTAAAACTATCACGCTTTTTGAATAGTTTTAGTTCCTTCTCGAAATTATTATTATTATTTTTTTTCAATTCCGTCGATAAATTTATCTGGTTTTATTCATCTGAATTTAGTGCAATATAATATTTGCCATTACCCATTATCTTGAAATTTAAACAATTTCATTGGGTCTAGAAAACCAATTGAGCCAATGATGATACGTGGCTACTGACTCAGCAGTGGGATTAAAAAAAATTCTTTGTAATCTTGGTGGTGGTCGATAGTACAGATTTGAATCCACTGTAAGGGCAAAGAGACAAAAAATCGGATGTTACTTGACGCTACTTCCTCCAAGTATTACGGTTGTAGCTTTGTATTCGTTTCTCTGTATTCGAAAAAAGAGTCACGAAGTCCGAGACATTCGACTACATATCGTTGTAAATTTATATTCAACAGTGTAACTTTCGTTTCCAAAATTTTTTCAGTTCTTATCTCAAATCGCTCAAATTACTGCGATTTTTTATTTTCGACAATTTCTCATTTCAAAGTAACTTTGTATATAAATTTACACAAGTCCCACTGCACATTATGATGATTCTTTAGTAATCTGAGGCTTCTGTGGTAAAATTTGTATTGTCATTCTCACTTTTATTGATCGATAATTGATGTAATTCATGGTAATAATCAAAAACCACTTGTTTCGTTGACCATATAACCAAACATATTGCTAGATCTATGTGCTATCATTTGCTTCTTCCGTTACAAACTTTTTACTGACTTCATAATCATCAATATTCTTTTACATTCGTGATTATTTTCATGATTTTTTTTCTATCCATCTTTTCAATTGTAGATTTGTCCGACTATTCGGTTATTCGAATACTTTATCCAAGTTTTCAGTTCTACTCGGACATATTATGTATTTTAAATTTTTATTATTGTCTAATTTTACTTCTGATATCCAGGATATAAAAATCACTGCGTTTGACTTATTTTATACTCGGGTGGCGTATGAGCTGTTTTATTTTGTTTATTGATTTATAAACTGTGTTTTCCTGCCATCGCCTCATTATTACTATCTAAAATTTACTTTCAACCATTAGGTGTGGACGAAGGAGCGATGGGAAGCAGCGGAGTAGGAGACCTGAGCGTGAAACAACGACACCAGATGAAACATCGCGAGTTGTTTTTATCTCGTCAAGTAGAAACAATGCCAGCTACCCACATCAGGGGTAAATGCTGCGTCACTCTGTTGAATGAGACGGAGTCGTTACTGAGCTATCTAAACAAAGAGGATTCCTTCTTTTACTGCCTCGTGTTCGACCCCGCACAGAGGACCTTGCTCGCTGACAAAGGTGAAATAGCCTGGGATAAAACGTAGGTTTCAAATCTGTGCTATATCATCTTTTAACACCATATTTCTTATTTCCTCAGGTGAGATCAGAGTCGGTAGCCGATACCAGGCTGACGGTATAGCTCCGGTTTCCTTAACGCCAGCCGAAAGAGAGGCGGACCCACGGAGACTACAGGATCTAGAATCATTAGTGTGGACTCCGCGCCACGCTCTTACAGATAGGCAAATAGACCAATTTCTCGTCGTGAGTCGTTCCGTTGGAACGTTTGCTCGCGCACTAGACTGCTCGTCTTCCGTGAAACAACCTTCTCTCCATATGTCCGCTGCAGCTGCATCCAGAGATATCACACTCGTGAGTATTTTCTATGCAGTCATCGTACCACGTTCCATTCATCTACCTTTTTAATTACCTGCCTAATCTCGTTATATTATGAACATTGATAGTAATATAAATCTTTTTACTATCCCCGCAGTTTCATGCAATGGACACTTTACATCGGCACAACTACGACGTGGCGAGTGCGATGTCGTCTTTAGTGCCAAGTTCTGGACCTGTGTTGTGCAGGGATGAAATGGAAGAGTGGAGCGCGTCAGAGGCAAACCTGTTCGAAGAGGCTCTAGACAAGTACGGCAAAGACTTCTCCGACATTCGGCAGGACTTTGTAAGTTTGGCAACTTGTCCTACTATTCTACGGTCCATCTCATTAATCGAATAAAATTGATGTCCTCGAGATTTAATGAAGTTGATATGAAACGACTCGGCCCAGCTTATCGCTGTTGAATTTTTTCCGTTTCTAGTTACCCTGGAAAACATTGAAGAATGTTATCGAATATTATTACATGTGGAAGACGACAGATCGTTACGTTCAACAAAAACGTGTCAAAGCTGTAGAGGCTGAGAGTAAATTGAAACAAGTATATATACCAAACTACAACAAACCTCCCTCATCTGGTAATTCGTCGGCGCCGTCTACCGCCACTGTGATACCAATAGGAAACAATAATAACAACAGTAATGGTAAATTGCCAAACGTGTTGAACGGAAGTAGCAACGGCAATGTTGGCGGAGACGTTGGCTCGCTTCTAGTTACCGGCGTCGGTGGCAACAAAGCTTGCGAGAGCTGTCAGAGTATGCAGAGCGGACAGTGGTACGCCTGGGGACCTTCGCACATGCAGTGCAGATTGTGCCAGTCTTGCTGGTCCTATTGGAAGAAATACGGCGGGCTTAAGGTATTTCATTTCTCATCCCCAAGCTCTTACCTGATGCATTTATACAATTGCTCAACTGAAAACTTTTTTCCTCGCGCAGGTTCCGTCTCGCATAGACGACGCAGACCTGGAGCGCAAAAGAGGAGGTTGCACAGGGGGTGGTGTCGGCGGAGCTGGTTCGGACGAAGAAGGTAGAGGAACCGGCGGCGCGCACAGGCCTCATCGTTGCAGCATACCGTCTTGCGGCAAAGAATTCAAGCTGAAAGCTCACCTGAGTCGACACTATGCCAGTGCCCACGGAGTCGACCTTCGAGGAAGCGGGGTGGGCGTGGGAGGTGGAAGCGGCGGCGGCGGGGGAGGCTCGCCTCGTCCCGTGATGAAGACGCGATCAGCTTTCTATCTTCGTACATCCGCGTTGGCTAGAGCGGCACGTAGACTTTGCGCGGCCCAGTTGCGCACCAGACACGCCGCCCGTGCTCCTCATCAGCCGGTCAATGCAACACCTTTGAGACATTTGTGCGCCTCGCCGCAACTTGCTACCAAAACTCACGCGGAATTGAGGATCTTGGCCAGAGCCACGCGTCCTCGGCCTCGTCCAAGGGTTACGGACATCGCTACTAGACTCGGCGATCACCCATCGCCCAGACAACCTGGCGATTGGGATTGGCTCACGCTTACCTTACCTGCTCAACGCAAACAGCCCGATCGTCTGTTTTTCCCAAGACCTCCAAAAGCACCTGGTGCGTATATCGAGAGTTGAATAACGGATAAGAAAGGAAACGATTCAAGTGGCAAATCTAATAGTGTGAATATCTTTCATTTGCTAGATGGCAGTCTTCTCTATGAGAGGGTTCCGAACAAACCAGAAGCTGAAAGGCTACCGTTGACTCCACCTCAGCCGCAACCGTCGCTACAGGCACAGCAGACAATCCTGAAACGCACGCGGCCCCCTTTCGACGAAAATGGATCCGATGGTTAGTTTCATAATTAAAGTTACTCGGTAGATCTCAGCTAGGCAATTGGAATACTAATAGATTTATCTCTCTGTTGGCTTTTACTCGGATGTCGACTGGGACGAAGGTAACTAATTATTAATTTATGTCCGTGTAACTGGCATATTCGTAGGAAAAGGGTTGTTACACTACCCAAAAAACCTGGAATTGTGTCGTAATATTTGGTGTACTGCAAAGGTCAGACAGTTGTGTAGACATCCTGGAAATTTTTCCTTTCTTTTATTAAGAATTCACAGACGATGCCTTTTTTTTACCAACGAAATGATATTGTTAAACAGAAATAGTGATTAATCTTTTTTAGGATTAACCCGTGTCTTGAGCCAAAGAAACTAGAAGAGTCAGAGAATTTTGTGGTAAAAAAACGTAACAACCCCGTAGGCAATTCGAATCATTGAGGCTAAATATCGGACTCAGGCTTTAATTTTTTGTCTACTCTTGCGGTGGGTAATGCTAACAGATTTTAATTGTTGTTTAAGGAATCGCTCTGAACGCCGGAATACCCGGCGGACCGCCAGCTAAAAGAGCCCACCACTCGCAACAGCTGCACCCTAAAAGTACCTTAGAGCATTCGACTCCCTCGGCGATGCCGTTGGCGCCACCCCTGAACGGCAGAGCACCTCCTCATCCGGTGAACCATCCACACGGAGGTACTCAGCAGCCAATTTCACGAAGCAATGCTCGTAAGCAGGTTATTTCTTGGATGGATGCACCCGACGACGTCTACTTCCGGGCCTCCGATCAGGCCAAGTCGGTATACTTGATTTTATTCTTAATCCCTGGTTCGTTGAATCAATCAATCTATCATTGTTGTATACGCATTGTTTGTTTCCATGTCGTTTGCGGTTATAATTATTTCATTTATTTCACATAATTCTATTTATATCGGTATTTTCTGCCTGGAAATCGTCTTATATTACCAGAGGGTGAGGATGAACTTGTTACAATTATTTCTCCAAAACGTTATGAACCAGGGATTATTGATGCATTTTTGAAAATTCCGTCGTTTGTAATCCTTAATCTTTTTCTCTTTCTGGTATTCATTGTTGCTGTTTGAACGAGCAGGAGAGTTAGAAGAACTTTATCGTCTGTGGAGCTGCGACGAGCGGCTCGCAAGCCATGGCGGCGACTGCCGACCCCTAACCATCCGCCACCACCTATCCAAAGGGCGCAACGAGGCGACGAGATGGTAGTGATTCTCGACTAAATAATAATTATAACGATAATGATGATAATGATAATAATAATAATAATAATAATAATAATATGTTGGATGCACCAAATTTGAGAGCTCACCGAAACCATCGATACCATCACCACCGTTAACACCGGGAAACGACGATCTAAACTTCGTTCAACGTTAATACCAGACAATAGATGGACGGACCCATAGTCGTTGTCCTCATTTTTCTAGATATAGGATAACTAGCTCTCTCCTTTCGCCGCCAGTTTTCCAGACTATTGATCGACTAATTTTTTTGTATTTCACTTTTTGTTTTGTACTTTTCATCTTTGTATCATTTACCTTCGTCGACGGCTCCTTATAGAATCTCGTGGGCCATTTTAATTTTGGTCAATCGTCAATGTTCACAAGTCCTGAGAAATGCAATTACCTGGTATTATCGTTGATAAGAATAATAAATAAAAATAACAATGAAAAGAAGAAGAACAGAGAACCCACAAGTACGATTTATTCGTAATGATTTTCTATTCGTATTAAATATTGATTATCGTTGTTATTGATAATAATGATTATTATTATTATTAACTAAATGTACATATACATGTCTACAAAAGAAAAACACAGACGCACGCATACATATTACACTCATGGATCCGACCATTTGTACACGCTCATAGACGCATGGTCGGATGATACTTACCGCATTACCGCACACCATTGCGAGTCTTGAGAACTGTGAACGACGATGGTCGAGTTGTAGTAGCCAAGCATCGGTTGCCTGGTGGCGATTGACCTGTGCGCGCGTGCTAAGTTTGAAGAATCGGGACTAAATACGCCCAATGATATACCGTTTACCGTTTTATATGCGGGCAAAAATGGATGCGAGTGAAAGAGGAAGTGCTGATTGTGAATATTTTTATTAAATTTTCAAGTTTGATGACATCCGTCGCAAAAAATTAACAAATAAATACACTTAAGGATAAGTAATAAGTGGAAACTGTCTGTCTTGTGTATTATCTCCTGATTTCGTTATCCTCATTCCTGCCATCGTGCGTTCCTGAACTATATGCGACGCCTCTTTCAAATTCAAACACACGTTCCGCGCGAGTCGTCTACTTTAGGTGAGTTCAGTATTGAGTTTGAGCGTGACTCCGAGTGCTCGAGAGGCTTACTGCGCATACTTTTCTATTCATGAATATCTGCGCCGAGTGAATGGAGTGAACGGATTCCGAATACCGAACTTGCCTTTTTACGCGATTCACCAATCTAAACAGCGCTCGCTGAAAATTTCAATTTTTGGATCAGGAAAACATTTGAGCCGGTGAGGTATTTCGGAATTTACAGCATAGACATAGCATAGACATAAAAATTGTATCTAATTATCACGCATCCATTTATCATGGACATTTGTCAAAGTTCAATCTCAGGAAACTTCCCTGTTGTATATCATTACATATAAGTCTATAAATGATCAGATGTGGTTGATTGCAACTAGTTTGAAGTCAACAACTGACAGGAGAGCAGGGATCTTCGATGTCGTGGATCGGATTCCCGTTTAACGTGGTGAAAGTTTAAGAGCTCCGAATTAACGTCTGTTTTGATTTTTGATTGAATAGGCCTTGGTTGCTGAGATATCGCGATTTTTGGGCGGAGTGGGACTCGCGCGTCAACTGCGTTAAGCGTGGACGTTTGTACCAAGAGCCGGTGTAGCTGACACGGTCAGACGACGGACTGGAACGCTGAAGGTTCACGGTTCGCGTCCCCGTACATTTTTTTTTTGCAATTAACTTTTCATATATTTTAAGACTTTGCATGTGCAGGAAACGTAATATTCAAATTTCATTGTACGACAGGATAATTATAAGCCAATACAATTTGAAATGTAACAGTTTCGAGCAATACAAAACAATGGGGAGCTCTCTAGCTGAAGGACGCTGGACAAAAGGATGATAAGAAAAACTTCTAGAAAAAACTATCTGAAAAAAGAGCCAGAGCATACAGCCAGTACTCTTCGCGCAACAGGCCAACAACGAGTCAGCCCTTTGTGTACCTTCCTAGTGACATCAGTGCCATCGGAATAATCTAGGATTTTCAGTGCGTGGCGAATTTGGATTTCAATTAAAAATGTAAGTCCAATAATACTAACGTTCCACACATACTAAAGGATAAGGTCAACAATAATAAGATTTACTAATACTAGAGTCCGACAGCCCGCGCGTAGCGATATTAATGTTATTGTCATTGCTCATGAGTTTTATATTCTCTTTCCATCCCTAATTTTTCGAATGACTCCTATTGAGATGGGTGAGATGAGGTATTCCAGGTCAACTTGACAGATGATTTTCAATCATCATATTTGATCCGAATCGTGATTTTGAAAGGAATAATTGTTTCAGCTCTCATTTAATGACGATTTTTCGAAACCTCAAATATTGCTTTTTAGGCACGATCGTTGAAATTTGCAGAGGATACTTTTTTTACCCCGAAGATGTGCAAAATGTCATCAGAATTATTGACCATATAATCTATGTGTGATTTTTTTGTTACTTATTGTCATAAGTAATCGTTTCTTAGTCTACCATGCTCATTGTCAGAATTATGGCGACGCGTCTCGCTTTTCGTATTTTAGTTAGGGGGGTAACGTGGGGGATGGAATTCACCAACAGTCAATAATTATTTAATCAATTTTCAACAGTTTTTTCTACAACAACATTATTATGAAAATCAATCAAATTATTTTGTTCGTTACAATAACTATATTTGAATGCGTTTCAGTTATTTATTCGTTTTTTTCCGCTCTCTTCAAAGATTTATACACCTATATCATTTCAGAATAGTGATTTCAATTATCATTCCGTCCTCAGATCGTACAATTAATATTCTTTTTTTCACACATTCTCAATTATAACTATACATATATACTGTATATAAACTATACTATCCATAACTACAATCGAAGATTCGATTCTCAAAAACCCGCCAAACTGTGATATTCTCAAAGTTATAGTCAACATTTTCGCCATACGAAAATGTTGTTATTATTATACATACGATGATGGGTGGAGATCGATAATAAGAAACGTATGTGTCCGTAATCTGAGAAATTATACTGCATATATTATGATTGTTATCATTATGTATTTATTCTTAATGACGTAACAAATAATGAATTTAAAAAAGGCCAAGTTTATGTGTATACTGTACCTGTATTATATACCTGTATGAAAATATGTGTATTTTATGATGATAACTGACGGGAATATATTACATATTCTGTAGATCAGATTATCGTAATAATAAACTATTCATACACCCAACGAGAGCGTTTAAACTGTCATTCATATACGTATAATACGTACGATGCAAAGTTTAAATGCATCCCATTTCTATGAGCATATTTGAAACTTCGAGAAGTTTCGGTACGCCCGGAGATCAAGTCTATTGATAACTCTATTTTATAGAAGACTAGAAGTCTTTCTTTCCTATTCTTCAGTCAACGATTCGATCGTATATTTGAACGTCAGACTTATTATAAATATACATAATAACATCCCTTACAGTGTTTGAATATTCGCGGGCATCACAGGGCGCAGTGTGTATTCGCGCCTGATCATACGCATGCGGATGAGATCAGGGTTGCGTATAAGACGGGGCACTATTATCGTTGCTCAACGACTGACGTAACCTAACCTAAAATCTCCCACAGCCTCATTAACGGGGGAATAACCTGCACCGAAGAACAGTGATATACAAAGTAATCGAAAATGTCGAAAGCCGGAATGAAATTGAAATCGATGAGAAAAGTCGCGGAGAAAGTCGACCATTCTTCAAAATTGAGGGCATATATACCGGCCGGTATGGCTACAGCGGGTCCTCCACTGGGACCAGTACTTGGACAGGTTAGATCCACGATCGTATTTCATTTAGGTATTTGTTACTCCCAGTTCACACTCATTCTCTCGATATCCACTTACAATGTGACCAAGTATATTCAAATGATCAACTATCCAATAAACAGGAGCTCTAATCTATTCGTTTCTTTATTAATCCAGAGAAACATAAACATCGCAGCGTTTTGTAAAGACTTCAATGAGAAGACCAAGGACATAAAAGAAGGAATTCCGCTGCCCGTTCGAGTGCGCGTCACCGCAGATCGGAGCTACGACTTGGTCATCCACAAACCACCGACATCCTATTACTTCAAACAAGCTGCTGGAATTCAGCGGGGCGCTATGCTCGTCGGTTAGTGTTGTCACACACAGTGATGTCCGCGCGTACCGTCGCCTTATCGTTAGTTCTATTTACCAGCTGACCGAATCCATCTCAAATCGGGCAGGCAAGGCTAAAATGGAAATCGTGATTACACGGAATTTTTTCAAATTAAAATATGTTGTTGTTCGACGAAAAAAAAGTGACCCGTATTTTTTTGTTTTGGAAGAAAAAATCTTGCTACGAAGTTACGGCTATTTGAACATTTAATCGTGCGCTACCAAAGTTCTTGGAAAGGGAACACTTTTTTTCTTAATAACGCTATATCTGCGGAACGGATCATCGCAAATACTTCATCTTGGTCTCATTTTGTAGGGTTTTTCGCACTTTCTCGGAATTCGAAGAAAAATTTGAGGATTTTTGAAAATTGACGGAATGACGTTCATTTTTCAAAAATTAGGGAAACCCGTTTTTCTCGAAAAGTGATTTTTTTATTTTCTCAAAAATTTTACACAATATGTGGGGTAATACGACGGATATATCCTATGAGTTTCATCGATGCTAAAACACTGCTTCATATCGAGAAAAAAAATTTTCGTGCGTCACTGAAATTCGTCAATTCCTGTGCTGGTGTCTACTTCGTGAGCATCGTTGAGATGTGTACAGATTTTTCGATCCAAATAATATTACCTAAACTTGGTACATACGTACCTGAGGGAGTACATGCAGCATTTTTTCATCTGAATCTCTGAATTTACATGCTGCGCTATTATTATTGCCATCTATGATTACACTAAGAATCATTATGTGTACAGTGAAATCTACACCACCTCAATGTCCCTCGTTCTATTGTTTTTGTTCTTTTATTATTTATTTCTTCAACTTTTCATTACGCACTTCCGTTGCATTGCTTCCGTTGCATCGCTTCCGTTGCATCATTTCAAGATTTGACCCCACAGACCTCACTACAAACGGAAGCATTTTCAATGCTAATAATAATATAATGATAAAATCTACCGACCTTGTGTGTAATGCAAGCCTCTGAAGGCATTGAAAATGTCACCTGTTCTCTCGTTCTTCGTGCATTTTGTTTTGATATATTTGTATCTGTCGCATTTTGATTTGAATTCTCTTAAAATGAAGTTTAAACAAAATCTAATCCTGACAGATCGATGATCGGTAACAATCTGATAGATTAACCATACATTTGGATCGGTCACAATCTGACACATCGATCATCCATAATCTTTTTCCATTTTTCTTCCAATTTTCATCTTTTGTCTTCTGCAAACTTTTTTCATCCGCATTGTTGTTACTTTCGTTTTGCACGCATTTCTGTCCCGTTCCCATTTTTGTTGCAGTTTAACATTTGATCCCCTATACCTCACTGTACACCACGAAAATAGAAGCATATAACTCAACAATATTATTATACGATATTGTTATTACTACAATAAATCCCTGATTTTTAATTTTGTATTTTTTCGTGATAGTCTTTATTAGCAGATCAATATTCGGTCTACGATGTTATACATCATACGGCATTTGGTCATTTACTCCCTCAGGTACGTATGTATCAAGTTTTAGTAATATTATTTGAATCGAATAATCTGTACACATCTCAAAGAAACCCACAAAGTCAACACCAGCACAGGAATTGACGAATTTCAGTGACGCACGAAATATTTTTTCTCGATATGAAGCAGTGTTTTAGCATCGATGAAACTTCGAGGGTATATCCGTCATATCACCCCACATATTGTGTGAAATTTTTGAGAAAATAAAAAAATCACTTTTCGCGAAAATCGGGTTTCCCTAATTTTCGAAAAATGAACGTCATTCCGTCAATTTTCAAAAATCCTCAAATTTTTCTTCGAATTCCAAAAGAGTGCGAAAAACTCTACAAAATGAGACCAAGATGAAGTATTTGCGATGATCCGTTCCGCAGATATAGCGTTATTAAGAAAAAAAGTGTTCCCTTTCCAAGAACTTTGGTAGCGCACGATTAAATGTTCAAATAGCCATAACTTCGTACCAATATTTTTTTTTTCCAAAACAAAGAAATACGGGTCGCTTTTTCTTCATCAAACAACAACATATTTCAATTTGAAAAAATTCCGTGACATCACGATTTCCAGCCTGCCCGATTTGAAATGGATTCGGTCAGCTAAAATAAGCGCAGGGGTTCGAAAGCAAATATCTTTGACCCACCTCGTATTTTTTTTATCCCTGACTGACTTTGTTTTGAATTTCGATTACAGCGCAAGAAACCGCAGGTAAAATAACGTTAAAACATCTGTACGAGATCGCAAAGATCAAGTCCGAAGATCCTACAATGGCGTTGCTGGAGTTGAAAGATATCTGTACGATGTTCGTCGGCATAGCTCGAAGCATGGGAATCAAAATTGTGAGAGACTTAGACCCTAAGGAATATGGTGAATTTTTGGAGGAGAGAAAGATAATCGTTGAAGCACAGAAGAAAGAATTACAAGAAAAGAAGGAAGCTAGAATGCTCAGAACTGCTTAGTCTCAAACTTACAAATTATTTCTAGCTGTAGAATTTACCAAATAAAGTTCGTTTACAAAAACTAACCATGTACAGTCTAGCTTTTGGCCTTTCCTCATCTGATCAGTTTTATTACAATTATTCTGCCTCACTTAAAAATCCTATGGATGTATGATAATTCTTATTAAGTATGCGCCCTGATATTGGATTACTAATCAGGGAGTTGGGATAGTTGAGAATTCAGCGGAGTAGTAGGCATCAATTGTTTAATAATTTCATTTATTCCATCGTTAGTCAGGTGTACAACGTAGTATGGAAATGAGGATCCAAAATGTAAGTAATTGGAAAGAGTTGATTTCATTACTCAATATGAATCATTTCAAAGTAAAGTTGTGCAGTTGTGATTGAATAATAATAATCATATATTTCTGGCAATATTCGATACCAGAAAATAGTGTAATATTGAATTGGATCGTGTAAAATAATAATGTTCACTGAAAGATATTGAATTTGTCGTCCGAAGTATTTGAATTCGAATCTAAATGTAATTCGCAACAGCTGCTGATAATGCTTTCGCTTCATAGAATAGTCAATTTCGGTGAATAGTCATTCTGAATCATTATTAGGTGTTCCTGCTTCTATGGTATCAGGAACAGTCGTGACGTTGTCGAGTAAAAAATACTTCGGAGACGTTTGAACTGTCAATAATACGTCCATAATAGTTCAGTTACGGGACACAGGAAAAAAAAACTGCTGTTGTAGGACGAAATCAATTTCTGTAACAGAGAAATAAAGAATAGTTTAAGAAACAAATCGATCACAAATCAAACCTATTTCATAAAGTATCAAATTGAAACAAACCTTTGTATTTTGGATGGAAGGCTTTTTTGCTGGAACTCTGCTACGATGACTGGAACATCCTTCAAACCTCAGATAATCCCCAGACCTTGGCATCCCTCGGAATAGTCATCCTCTCCAGGTCATCAGAGATTGAAGTCGATAGGTTGGCGGTAAGCAGGTGCTCTATAGAATCAGAAAAACAATCCACCCACACAGTTGTGCCTGTCCGGTCGATCTTCCTTCTGCGAAGTCGTACGACATCCAAGTTGTTCGGAATGAAGACGAGCCAATGAATCTCCCATCGGTGTTGGATATCAGATCTCTCTACCAGGTGCTCACGTCAGGGCGGAGTAAATTTGACATGGGAGTTCTAGAACACTCTATTAGCGATGCGGAAGGGAAAGTGGTAAGGATAAAGGTTCGGAGAGAGGCCAAACATATTTGTAGGAACTGGACTCTTCCTGGTTCGTCTCCATTATCCATTCCGGTGTTGACTTTTTCGATGCAGAGATTGAGTGTTGTGTAGCTCAGACATGGAAGTATACTCTGACTCAGATCCCAAGAAAATGATTGGGATTGTACAAATATTCTTCACCGAGTGAACAATACTTTTAACTGTATAAAAAATGAGAACTCGAGGTTGGCTGCAGCAAGCTAAATACTTTGAAAATATAGACATTTTTTTGAATTGGGAGCCACATTCGATCCCTTTTTAAAGGAAGAAGAAACTTTTTTTTTATCCAACGAATAGTATCAATAGTTTGATAATAATAGCCAGCCTCTCTACCGTTGTTCTCTTGTTCTCATACGTTCTTTTCAAGATACTTTCATTTCTCTCGTTAGCTAGTTGAAGTATTCAAAGTTAGATCCAAATTGTAAGTACAGTGATTTGAAATTTCAGAGTCGTCTTGTTTGCATTTCTTTTCTCTTGTTTCTAGTAGCTCCATTAGCTCCTCTTGGTCTTTGTAAAGATTGGTGCTCTTCAAGCATCTTCAAATCAATTGTATCATTTGTAATTACGTCTTCCATGATGAAAATCCCACGGTGTCCCTTGATGAAGTCGTCTTCCTCCGGTGTTGTCCCCATCCTTCGAAGTCGTCTTCCTCCTTCGATGTCGTCCTTGTCCCTCGTCCCTCGAAGTCGTCCCTCGTCCCTCGAAGTCGTCCTTGTCCCTCGTAGTGGTCCTCGTCCCTCGATGTGGTCCTCATCCTCGTCCCTCGTCGACGTCCTCCTCCAGTAGAATCCTCGTCCCTCGTCGTTGTCCATGTCCATCAGTCCCGGCCTCTTCTTTCTTCTGCGACGTCTTCTTTCTTCTGCGACGTCTTCTTTCTTCTGCGATGTCTTCTTTCTTCTGCGATGATTCCTCTCTTCTGCATCAGTCACCTGAAAACCCCCCCTTTTCCCAGACAAATAATTTTCAGTAGCCCAGCTCATGCATCTTTTCAATTTTGCATTTTTTTTTTTCAATCTTTTCTTATTTTAATTTTTTCTTCATTTTTTTTTTTTTTTTTTTTTTTTTTTTTTTTTTTTTTTTTT